>CM053276.1:121952165-122129665 GCA_028583415.1 Protea cynaroides | reverse complement strand
CTTAGGGGGTCTAGACCCTTTATCCTACATAGTAGAATGATGATCATCTTGGGAGACTGGACAAGCTGGCTAGAGAAAGGGAAACATACTCAACAAGCTTCATACTTGGTCTACAAATAGGAAAAGATAGCAAAGAGCAAGGGATCCAATTTTCACTCCAACTAAGTACCGTTACTCTCTATGATTCTCTCTAGAATCCACTGTCTATGAGTTCTCACTCACCTGAAAAAGTAAGCCATCTTCTTGTTATTTCATATGAACTGGTAAGGAAAGGTCTTACAGAGCTCATATACCTCAGTCCCTTCTCTCTAAGGAACTTGAGTATCTTATTCCTGAGTTCCATTCTGTTTGTTCTGGACCTTACTGACTTAGGCATTGGAGTGGCCACAAGATAAAAACCGCTCACCTCACTATGTGTTCATGTCTTCATGACCTACAAATACGTGACAACATCTTATGTACCGAACGAAATCCAACGACAACAATTGTCACGGTTTCACAGCTTTCTATTTACTAAAGGAGAGCAATGTGAAGTAGCTAGCGTCAGCTGCAAATTGTGGACGAAACCGTTGCAATTGCTTCAAGAGAAACTGTTTTAATAACTCTGACGATGAACTCGATTTATTTAATGGCTTCGGCGAGTCAGTGGCAGCGGTCTCTTCTGATGATGCTTTGAAATTCTCAAGGTGAGTTGAGAGAGAGAGAGAGAGAGAGAGAGAGAGAGAGAGAGAGAGAGAGAGAAGCGTTTCTCAGATTGGTCGTGGGGAAGAGAAAATGCTGAGATGACAAATTTAAATATTGGGTTGTAGAAGGGTAAATTGGTCAGGTCATTTTTTTCCTTCACTATCTGTTTACGATAATTGAGTGTAATTTTTGAAAACTCAAGGTAGTAGATTGTAATTAACGTATTTTACAGGGGATGCTTGTATAATTTAAACATTTAAAAAACAACAAAGGAAAAGAGGGGTAAAAATTTACATTTCGAAAAAATCAAACATAAATATTTATTAAAAGAATAATTTGTCTTAATCAAGTTTGGCGAAAACAAAGTAACATATTTTTTTACCCTTTTGGTGTAACCAAATATTTTTTTAATGAGAGTAATCCAATAATTTCACATGAATAATTGAAAACCTTGCATGACCACTTTTGAAAATTACATGATAATAGGTAATTTTTACATTAATTTTGTAAACTCTCTTTTATCAGTGAACAATTAATAAAAAAAATTACGACTTCTTAAATTAACCACTACAATGACAACGAATAGCATTTTTTATTAAATAAAGAACCTCCCTTATACTTTAGAAATGATATGAACCTCCCTTAAACGAAGAATTATATTACATTCAACACCAGTCTGCTTGTTGTGGACATTAGTTATTGACGTCGATTAGCCATATTATCCTAAATGGCTAAACTACCCCTAATTTATAGTGAAGTTCCAATTTTACTCTTTTCAAATAGAAATTAGGACCATGGCACTTACTCAAAAAAAAACTAAGACCATGGCTGGGAAAGTGTCTCATTTGTGCCAGAAATCACAACGAACCTTCTTTGTTCAGAGAGAGAGAGAGAGAGTCATCGGCCATGGCTGGGAACCCTAAGGTCTTCTTCGACATGATGGCCGACAGTGCTCCTGTTGGTCGCATTGTCATTGAGCTCTACGCTGATGTCGCCCCTTGCACTTGTGAGAACTTCTATGCTCTTTGCACTGAAGAGAAGGGAGTTGGTTGTAGCGGTAAGCCCTTGCACTTCAAGGGCTTGAGCTTCCACCGTATAATCCCAGGTTTCATTTGTCTCTACATTGATGTTACCCTTTGCACTTTTGAAAATTTTCGTGCTCTTTGCACTGGAGGAAGGGAGTCAAACGCTTGTTGATGGGGTTGAATGGTGTTACAGGAGTTCTCAATGTTTATATAAAAATACCAAGAATAAATAAGACGCTTTCAGTATCTCATGTTAACATCATTTGATTGAAATTTTATGTAATTTTTAAACAACGAGGAAAGATTCGTGTAATTACACCAAAGTAACGAGGAGGGGAGAGTAATTTATCCTATTCAGTTTTATGTATGTTAAACCGTCTAAAGGGTTCCCTTCTACCGCATATATAATCTTCTTTCTATAAAAGGGCTGAAGCCATCAGTATTTGGATCGTTTTTCTAGAACGCCACTACGGCGAACAAAACGTCCTCCATAAAATAGCTTTCACCTTCAACAATTCTTCTGTAAAAGAGGGCTTCGTTACTCGCTGAGAGATCAGGTATGGATCTATCTCTCTTTGTTCCATACGTAGTAAGTAGGGTTTGTACTATCACGTAGATTTCTGAATTCGGATACATTAATCTTTATCTTACGACACCCTCTACTTGAAGTTTCAATCTTGTTTGGTATAAAGCATATCTTAAACTGCTCTCGTTTCGTACGAACTCGCCTCAATCTATGTCTGTTCACCTGTATGGTTGTCAGTAATTTTTAGGAGGGTTCCCGCTGCAGTTCTGGAGTTGTTGATTGAAAAGATATTGTGAGGGACAAAAGAAACTCTATCTGTCCTACCGTACAGGATACCTGACTATAAACAGACTTAAAGCCTGTCTCTGTCAATTATTTGTGCAGTGATTGATTTCATATGATCGTGTACATTGAAATTAAGAATTATATGCTTCCTATGCGGGTTCTTTTTTTTATTTTTTTTATTTTTTATTTTTTTTTTATTATTGCAATTCTTAGGTTGATCGGAACCGATATTGTTATTGATGCACATTCGGAATTAGGTAAATGACTGAAAGTCTTGGGTAGTTCTTTCTCATATCTATTGCTCCTTACGTGTATGCATGATAACAGTATCTTGATAAGCTAAGACATGCATTTTTGTTTTGGGGGGTAGTTTCTGTCATGTTATACAGATTTCTTTTTGAGTTTATCTTTAAGTGTTTTCATATGTAATTCTGCACATTGTGCATTCTTTACATGTGAAGTATGAGTTGTGTAAATCCATGTAAAGGCGTCATATGGGCTAATATAAGATCTTTTAAATGCATGTACTGTTGTCTGATGGGCTAATATAAGATCTGTGGTGGGGTTGTGAACTTAGTTTGTAGTTATCTTTATGCATTGCCTTTTGCTAAATTTTCAAATTTATAACAGTTAATTTAACTATTGTGCCCTTCCATTTGGTAGGTTCCTTCTGTAACAATGTCTCGTGTGTACGTTGGAAATTTAGATCCACGAGTGACTGAGCAAGAACTTGAAGATGAGTTTCGTGTCTATGGAGTTATTAGAAGGTATAATGATTCTGAGCTGATTTTGGCTGTATAACTTGAGTTTCTATACATAAAAATCAATGGGTAACTTTTACGCAACTTCTGATCATTTCCTATATCTATTAGAAGAATGACCAATCTTGTAGGAAGGTTTGTTTCAATAATTTTTAGTTTACACTTTCTGGATTCTGACACTCTGCTTCTGAATTGCTTCATGACTTGGGAACTTGAATTAGCAGTTTACATAGTCGGCTCAGGAAATTGTATCAATTATATAGTATTCCACATAAAAAAAAAAAAGGAAAAATGGTTACATTTGTGGTGCAGAAATGTGACTATTCTCTCTTCACTCACCCCTTTGTGTCTCTGACATACCATCTAATCTTCTTTGCTTAACATTGTATGAGAGCAGAAAGAGGAAAATATGTTGAAAATCATTCTACGAACCGAAGGTATGAAGAAAAAATGAGATCCACTTGAAAAATGGTTCTGTTAGTTGGCTCCAAATATGATCCCTTGTTCTCTCTCTCTCTCTCTCTCTCTCTCTCACACACACACACACACACACACACACACACACACACACACACACACACACATACAAACCACAAACGCACGCGTGCACACACACTTTCTCTGTCTCTGTTAACTAGTTGAAGTTGTATCAATTGATACTCGATGGGGTGGAAGAACATGCAGATTTGGAATTTTCTTTAATGTGCCAATTTAGAAGACCCTTGTGGGATACTTCAGGACCGCATTGGTGCATTTATCAGGATGCATAAAATGATATGTGCTTCTGTTTGAACATATTATAATGGTTCGGACACCGTATTCTGATTGTGTCATGTTTGTGATGACAT
This sequence comes from Protea cynaroides, assembly GCA_028583415.1. Taxonomy (NCBI): domain Eukaryota; kingdom Viridiplantae; phylum Streptophyta; class Magnoliopsida; order Proteales; family Proteaceae; genus Protea; species Protea cynaroides. Next base: position 122,125,536 of record CM053276.1, on the reverse strand, counting down.
GGTTAACTCCTAATTTGTGTTCAAGTCGCTTTGGAGGAGTGTGGCCTTTCTTTTTTGCTTCTCCTCTTTTTTAAGGGCATTATATTTATTTTTCTTATTGCCTTTTCCACCTTTAACTGGTATTCATGATATTCTTGATGAATTGCTCATTGTGTTTGGTTTGTGATGTTTACAAGACATTCTTGAGGTATTGAATGCACTCTTAAAAAAATGAGCTGTTACACTGTTTTCATACAGTTATTTGTTCATTATTTGTTTTGGTTTATTGCGTGTTTGTGATGCAGTATATGGGTTGCAAGAAAGCCACCAGGTTACGCGTTTATTGATTTTGATGACCGTAGAGATGCTCAAGATGCAATTCGTGATTTGGATGGTATGCACAACAATTTGTTTATGTTTAACTTTCATTTTGAAATGTAAATAACTATGGAAATTTTTTTTTTTGGGTGAACATCTATGGCAATTTAATGAGTATTGACTTGTAAAATGGTAGTATCTAAAACTCTCATCTTGTTACTTGTAATTGATGGTATACATAATTAGTTTGAGTTACTACCAAGTTTATATTAACTAAATTTCATTTACAGAGTTGTTTGATATACTTCATAAAATTTGCTGATGTCAATAAGATGCTGGTTTCTTATGTCCATTAGTGACCTGACCAAGTTTGTGTAATGATTATTAGCATGATAGATGTTATCTGTTGCAGTTGTGAGTTGTTTTTCCATATTCATGACACTCTGATACTGTTGCTGGAAATAATTGAATCATGCATATGAGAATATGAAATAAATCTGCATATGGCTATCATGCTTTTAGATCACCGAGTTTTCAGGTATTTTTTTGCTTGATTTAATCATGTTTGCAACACCATTTGAAATCTTACAGTATCTTTATTGATGGGACTTACAAGCTGGTGGTCCAAATGTCTGGCTCTGGACTAGTTTCACAAGGGCTCCAGTGGATGTTTTAAAGCATGGCATGCAAGTTCATTCTACCTAGGGCTATCCTTGTGCTCTTGACTTTAATCTTTTGGAGTGATACAGTTTTGGGAGAAGCTAATCAGCAGTCTGCATTTGGTTGGTTTGCATCCTTCTGACTTGCTCAATAAGGTGGTTCAGAGTATCTATCTTGTTGCTTGTTAATTTCTGTTATAATGATGCTCATGTGATCCTACCACAACTCCATGAAGGAAGTGCATTCAATTGTTTTTATTAAGGGAAATAGATTAGAGTGCATTGTGTGCACAATATCTCATTCTTTGTGCAACATTCCTTGTGCACTTGCTGTGCTTTATCTGGCAAAGTTTGATGATTTTTGCTACTGCAAAATTGAATTATTTTCTACATGCAACCTCTTGCAGTTGCAGACTTGCAACGTAGTATATAGTATATTAGCTGACCATTCGATAAGGGAAATTAATGATGCCATCTATCTGTAAATACTTGTGGCAGTTCATATGTTGATTAATTACCACTGTTTCCTTTGTCTTATGTTGAACATGTTGTTAAGTTGGATGACACAACCAACATTGCCTTACACTTCCAGGTCCCAGTCTCACTAAAATGTTTGGAGGGAATCTAATGATGTGGTTTTACTTGGAATAGGTAAGAATGGATGGAGAGTTGAGCTGTCTCACAACTCCAGGGGCTATGGCGGTGGTGGCCGGGGTGGTGGTCGTGGTCATTCAGGAGGGTCTGACTTGAAGTGCTATGAGTGTGGTGAGCCTGGCCATTTTGCTCGAGAATGCCGCCTGCGTGTTGACTCTGGAAGGCGTCGTAGCCGCAGCCCCAGATACCGGAGGAGTCCAAGCTATGGTCGCAGGTGATTTGTGTTGGAGTGTTATACATTCTCCCATAATTATATGCGTTATCAATAGTAGATGGTACTTTCAGTGGTATCATTCTGATGAGTTCCAGCTTCTGTGCCTCGTTGGGTGGGGCAACAACTATCAGCAGTAGGGGTGCTCTCAGTCCATCACAATTAACAATTCATGTTGGTATCTTGGAAAGTGAAATTCAGTCCCTCTTCTCTGAGTCGTTGTTTATGATTTTACTACTTTAACTGGTTGGAGATTTGCTATGTTGGTTTATATTTGTAACCCTTGCTTTGGGCAGGAGTTACAGTCCTCCTGGTCGTTCCCCGAGGCGCCGCAGTGTGTCACCTTATCGTGGTCGTTATAGCAAGTCACCAATTTACCGTGCCAGGGAGGACTCACCATATGCAAATGGGTAAAATCCTATAACTCTTGGGTTTGCTGCTTCAAACAGTGAATTGGAGTTTCATTTACATTCGTAGAACTGTAAAGATGTTCCACCAACAGCCTGATTGTGAGCATCAATGAAAGTTCGACCCTCCATTCAGTGGTCCCTACCATCTACAAAGGGGAGGAGGTTTAAAAACCATCTAGATTGAATGGTTGAAGTTATTTCGTTATTTCTTACCAGATCTTGTTTTGATCACTTGATAACCAAGATCCAAACAGTCAGCTTTGAATGTAAAATGGAGACTTTCAATTTGACTTCTGTTTTGGATTGGTAATCTGATCAAGTGGAACTGTTGGTCGTCATCCTGATTGTTTCTTATACCTATTTTACTATTTTGTTGGTTGAACTGTATTTTGTATCATTTAAAAGTATATTTGGTGTTTAAATTTTCAACACCTTGACATACTAAGTTCATTGTGCCTCAACTGGGTTGCAGCCATGCTATTAGAGGTCGATACCGAAGCAGGAGCTGAATATTGGGAAGGCTGAACTCGGTGGTATAGAGAGCAAAAACATAGAATATTAATGAGCTAAGGATAATGACTCTTGGACTTCATTACAACTGTTCTTGTTGGGCGACGCCCTCGGTCAACTTCTCAAAGTTGGTTAAGTTTCTTGCTTACTTCAGTATTGCTCTTGTGATTTCCTTTTATTTTATCTATCATTGCACTTAGTTATAGTTTGTTATATATATGAAGGTCTAGAGAAGAATTGTAATAATGTTGAAACAAAGAATGTGACTGAGTTATATACCTTCTTTTTGTGTGTCGAGGATGCGTGGTCCCTGCTTGTAGGACTTGGTAGAGAACCATGCTGCTTCGTCATACAATGGTTTTCTGCTTCCACACCCCATGGTTTCATCTGCTGGACCCACCTCTGGGATCTTCTGTTTGATTGATTTTGGGTCTGGTCCTCTACTACATTAGATGCTTCTCTCATGATTCCCTCCAGCTGTGAAGGCGTCTCCTTCAAACTTCTGATGGTAACTTTTTTTATCTAACCTAAAAGGATTGAGGAGCTGCTTCAAGCACTAGCTTGCAGGTATATGACTTTTTCAATAGTTGGGGGCTTGGTTGTGTCTTGAAATTACTGGGTCGTGTTTTATTTTTCTTAACCAAACCAACTTTTCACTTGAGACCCTGTTTGCTTCATTGTAAAATTTTCTGTGTATATGAGAGATTTTACATGAAAATTTTCCTGTGTAAACTTTTCCTACTTTTTCAAAGGTTATTTTTTTTTGGTATTTTACGTTAAAACAAACAGTGAAAAAAAAAATCCTATTTTATGAGAAAAAAATTTTCCCAGTCATTTTACATCGAAACAACCGCAGAAATTCTATAAACAGGGAGGAACAAATATTCTATGGATTTAATAAATTGAATGCATGCATAATAGTCAGTTCCTCTTGCCTGTTTGGTAAGAGCGTTAGTATTTTTTTTTTATTTATTGTTTTGCATTTAGGAAATTTAAGACATGTTGGGGCTCATTCCTTAATTATTGGTTCTTAGTGATAAAGAAATGTTTTCAACTGTTTTCCTTAAATATTGGTTTTTAATTATTTGTATCTCCCTCTTCTTTGGGTTTGTCGATGTTTATGGTCTGGTGTAGTGGTGTTTTCTGGAGTTTTTAGATTTGACCACTTCCAGTACGTTTTAGAGACTACTACCAGCCCCCGAAAGTGTTGAGCATCCTTCCCTGCAATGGTTCCTGGTCCTGATTACAAGAGGCTGAGTTGAATAACTCTCCACCTCAAATAAGCAGTGTGGGTCCATCGTGTCCAAGCTCAGTGTGAGCTGTGGCTGTGATCTGGTTTCCCTCGATGGCTTCTGAACTTGATCTCAGGAGGCCGATTGCACTTGGTTCCAACCCGGATAAATGTAACACGGTGGAATCCAAGCTCTGGGAGAAGTAAGTCATCTGACCTGGTTCTGCTGCCATTGGGGAATAGTGACCTCCTAATGCTGCATTTTAGGAGTGATTAACTGCAGTATCCGTTCCAAAATTTTATGAAGCCTGCTGTCCTCGGTGGTTTGAAACCTGCAATTACTATGTCTATGAGCCGAGAAACTACTGCCCCCGTGTCATCTTGGAAGCACAGCAAATATTTTGTTTAACTCCCTATGCATATAAATTTGATGCCATTATGAGCATGTATTATTGACTTGCTATACCACCTTGAGGTGTTGGAGGTGGCACCGGATTGATTGCTCTCTGCATAGGGGCAAGAGCCTCTGTTGGGTCATTGGTATTTTGTGTGATCGGATAATCTGATTGCTTTGTTATGAATTTCTAGTGTGTTGATGTTGCATAATGGTTTCCTCTAATAATAATGTTCTCAAAACCAATCTTAAGCTGCCTACACGATCTATTACATATGTTAAGGGTAGTGTCCAGTAGCTCAAAACAGTTAGTTTATGAAAAATTTTCATCTACCACCTAAGAAGTATTCGATATTCGACCTACTATCCATACTTTTTAGTTAATTTAACTTACTCCCACTTAATTGATGAAATATATTTAAAATAGATTTTGACATTTTTACCCTTTTGCTTTGAAATTAAAAGATATTAAAATGAGATAAAATTATTAATTTGACCATATAACAATGACAATCCAAATTAGGCCAATCCCGACTAATCGAGGATGGGTTAAGATTGATGATGGAGATGGAGAAGAAGTGGAGAATGAAGCCAGAAAATGGTTGCCTGGCTATCGGAATCTGTAACCAACTGGGAGCTACTCAGGAAAGGCATACAATGAGGCATAGGCAAACCCATGTCAAGAATCAAAGAGATTGATAAACAGAGGATCTCTATTTATAGAAATTACAACAAACAAAAATCAAAGAGAACGACAAAGAAAGTAAAATAAAAAAAAACAAACTAAACAGAAATCAAAGGAGAGTAAGGGAGAAAAAAACCGTTATTTAGAGTAAGGGAGAAAAAACCGTAAGAAAATAACAGAAAGATGGGATTGCAGATTGAAAATAAGATCAAGAGATTTTTCTCTAGTGTTGTCTAGAAATTCGCTTCATTTAGTTAATGGCAAAGCGAGAATAGAGAATTCAAGAAGAACCAGAATCGAGAAGGTGATCAAATGGAGAAGATCACAGAAATAAATATAACGAAAAAGATACAGAGATAGAAACCACAGAAAACAAAAAGAAAACGAAGAAGCCATTCATCGTAGGAAGAGAACCATATCGGATTTGAACACCAGCTGACGATGAGCAGGAAAACCGGAGATGAAGAACAGAACTTCGGTTTCTTTGTGCCTTTGATCTATAGAAGTTAAGTCTTGAAAATTGTATTTAGGGTTCCAGAATGGTTCGATTGGCTCCTCTATTGTGATGTCAGTGTTGTGGTGCTGGTCAAAAGTTCATCCCATCTGATGGATCTAAGCACTGATTATGGTGGTGCCTTGCAATCTAGGTTTCTGTTGGAATGGGGAACGTTGTCGAGAAGATGTGTTGAGTGCGAGGATTCCGGTGGGCTTTGTGTTTAGCAGACGGACGGATTTCTGCCACCATCACCGCACCCTATTCTGCAAACCCTCACCCCCGCCTATCCTGCAAGTCTTCACCCCCGCCTCTCGGTTTCTATCCCATCATCATCACCACCCTATTCTGCAAACCCTCATCCCCACCTCATTGGATTCCACTTTGTTGTCGCCCTGTTCTACGATCCTCCACCACTCTGCAACCTCCTATCTTGATCTGTTTAGGGAAGATGACAAGGTTTTTTTTTTTTTTTTTTGAATGACGAAGAAGGTAAAATTAGTCATTTGACATTGCAATAAGGGTAATATTATCCCAGAATATTTCAAATTGAGATGATGTCATCATTTAACGGGATTCAACTAACGACGTCGGTTTTTTTTAGTATTTCAATCAAACGTTTGGGTAGTAGATAACATTAGCTGAAAAGTATGAGTAGTAGGCCAAATATCGAATACTTCTTGGGTGGTAGATGAAAATTTTTCTTAGTTTATTGTCTAGAGCCACGTATAGTCTTTCAAATTTAAAAGGGTAATTCTGTTATTTACATTCATTACTGTTGCCTGTTAGTGTTGGCATGTTCATTTTTATAATTGTTTCTCTTTTACTGGTCATGATTTTAGAGTCTTATAGGATTTATTCCTTAGAAATGTGGAAGGGATTTCCATGCATGGAAGACTCAAAATTATGTGACATCATTTGGTACGAGGATAATTTCCTCTGCCCCCCCCCAACTATCAACAGCTGGAGACCTTACCACCAATCCTAGGATGTATCCCGATTCCCTTCCCGCTAGCCTTGTGCCATACCATAGGACCTGTCATTCAGATTCAAAGTTATTAGTTTGGAGCATTCTTTTTGTAACATGTAGGACCTGTCATTTCAGATTCAAAATCATTAGGTTGAAGCACTCTCTTGGTAACCTATGTGGTCCTAAATTAATAATGTCCGGCTGAAATTTGTCATTTGAGCAGGTGCTTTGTGAGGTCTAGTTCTCCACATTTCACCCTCGTTATGACTGGCCAACAGTCAAGCAACATACCAGGAAACCTACTAATATAAGTTTAATCGATATCTTTTTACATCTCTACGTTCTCTACCAATGGAACTTAGAACGGTTATTTTCTTGCTGCCCAAGGACACTAACTTTTATCTTTTAACGAAAAGAAAATGAGCTTTGAAAGCAGCTGTATTTTGTCCTGTCCAGCCCTCAGACGAAATTTCAGACCAGCCAGAGACAATGGGTTGAAACTCCACAATGAACATTTTGGGGTTTGGTTTGCTAGTGATAGGTTGCTCGATGAAATTTGTAGACAGGGACTCTGTTTTTCGGGTTTGGATCCTTTCCTACTGTTAGAAGAGGGAGGGGAGGGGGGAGGTTGCCACCATGAATCAGTGGTTGGAATTCACTTGGTGTGTATATCGGTATGTGTGTCCGGTGAATTTCAACTGTTGGATCACAGTTGGAGGATTTGGATAATAGGAGACCATTTTTCCCCCTGTTTTCCTTCCCCCTGAAGAGAATTTTCACTCATGGATTCTGATGTTTGGATGAAAATTTTGAGAGCAGTGCCAAGGGCACATTGAGCTTTCGTCGTTCTTGTATAGAAGTAATAATAACACAGTGGTGGGTTTTTCTTCACTCATGGTGGAGTTAAAAAAAATTCTCCTTGTACATATGTGTGAACGGCAGTTTTAAATTTTAATATGATGTTGGACCTTGATATTTTCCAAATATGTTACCGGTAATTGTTTTGGGTTTTCCTTCAAGCTGAATGGACTGCAACCCAATCATGTTTAGTGATCGAGGACAACATATCTGGCTGCTAAACTCAGCACTTTGGGATGAAACATCTCCCAATCAATTTAAGGCTTCAGATGAAGCGAAAATGTGTGTGCTTCATTTCTATTAAACTCAAGGTCAGCTTCACAGAAGTATGACCACCTTGCCATGATACTCCCTCGTCTTCTCTATTACCAAACTTAAATTTATGATATTTGACTACCCCTCCCACATTGTATATCATTGTTTTAAATGTATCCATGGTAGGCATGGTTAGACTTGTCAATGGTAGACACTGTTGCATCCATGTCGGAGATGATCGACACTCATCTAATTGGTCAAATCTCAACCCAAAACAAGCAAGAGAAGCATCCCAAAAGTTGACAACCCCTCCGCCGGCCCTCCCCACCCAACCCCTCCAACAAAAAAAAAAAAAAAAAAAAAAAGGTTCAACCGAAATATCATTAAAGAATTAAATACAACAATTACATGGCGCCAAAAACCTCCACCACCCACAGGGGACCAAAAAAGACAAACAAAAATATCTTCCAAAAGCAAAAGCAAAAGAAGCTATCGTATAAACTCTGTTCTAACTTCCACAAGGGCGGCTCATCGGTGCAGATGAAGTGCCTGCCTTCCAACTACCCTTTTATATTGTTGTATGAGGTTTAATACAGGTTTCCTTCCCCATTCTTCATGCATGATTTCATCAACCTTGGAAAGATAAGCCACTCATCATGGTATAGCACAACGTTTACAATCACCCGAGTGAAATCATGGGCCTTTAGTAAACAATTTCGGCTTTCCCTACACAAGGTGAAATCTAGCAAAGGAATTAAACAACCCACAGAATAGAATCAGCTTGGAGAGTGGAGTTTGAACATAACCATGCATTTGGATCTTTTAGGGGCAATGTTTTTCTATTAAATCAGATGAGACTCTGCAAGAAAACTAGAATATCAGTATAGTAAACCTGGTACAGATTGAATCTAGGTCAGGTGCTATTGATAATAAAATGAGTAGGGAAAGAGATGATAAGCTTATCAAGTTCACATAAAAAGAGGAGATGAGAATGTCATCTTTGAGATGTTTATGGTTGGATATTCCCACTGTCCTGTTAAACTTTTCATGGTGTAATATTCACCTAGAAGGTTCTATCGTATTGCTCCATTAAAGATATGCTGAAACATCTCTTTCAGCCATGAAATTCCAGGAAGACAGAGGGTGAGAAGCAGTGTAAAATCATTCTGATCACTGAGACTGACCAATGGAGTAGTGACACTTCTTAGAAGCCCTTAAAGAGGACACAAGGAGAAAACAAGATGATAAGAGTTGTTCTGCATGCTGATGATCATATGATTATAAGGTTCCACTTAAGAGAACTTTGATTGGGCAGTCGTCATAGTTTTGAATGTTCTCTTACGTTACGTTTTTCACTTTTGTTCAACATAAAGGGTTGTTGATACTGCCCCATAGCATTGTTTATTTTGCATTTTTGTCTTTGGAAGGGATTTTTTTTTATCAGTTTAATTAATTAATTCCTGAAGTAGCTTTGTTTTCTTGATTTTTATATGTTTCTTTTTCCCCAAAAAGAAGAAAAAAAAATTCGAAAGTTTATCCTTCGGATGATTACAACAGTTGCTATGCAAGGATAGCTGCCACCCGAAACTGATTTTTTGTCTCATAATGAATTGAAATTCAGTTAAGTGAGTTGGATGAGATAAGTTGACTCGTTGAATTCTTAATTAAATATGGATTATTTAATATTTTTGTAAAAAAATTATTTAACCTCGGTTTGTTTTGGTGTAAAATAGTCAGAAAAGAAAATTTTACCATAAAATTCCAGTTTTTCATTACTTTTTTTTTCTTGGGGTAAATTTTATAGGGTACAATACATTTTAGGTTTGACCCTAATGTATTTTACGTGCAATTTGACGATGATCAAGTCCTTTCTTGCCTTGGATGGATTACATATGACCTATGTATCTATGGGGTTGCCTATAATTCAAATTTGGTTATAATGTCATTTCATGATGTAATTGGCAAGAGTAGAAAATTTTTACAATGACATTTTACACCACATTTTATCTCATACAAATAAATGTTGGAAAAACTTTCAACATGTAGAAATTTTCTCGTAAAAGTTTTCCATGTAAATTTTTTTCCAAGTGAAAGTTTTACGTGTACTATTTAATTATATAGAAATAGATGGAGTCTTAGCAAAAAAAAAAAATTTAGTCCTAACCTTGTTTTGGGAGAGTTTCTCCATCGATTCGCTATCTCTATCTTGATGACTCAAATCGTTGGCTAAATATAACAGATTATTTAATTTAAAATCAAATTTCATGGTCTATCTCAACTATAGAGTTCATCAAATTATTGATTTTCTTCGATGTATTGTAAATTGTCTTGAACAAAATTGAAACTTAAGCATATATTTAAACTATTCTCTTCCTTGCCAATTGGAAAAACAATCCTCCCATTTGTTCCAATTTAAAATAAATAAATGAGCGAAAAATTCTTGCATAGTCCGAAGAAATAAAATTTTGAAACCATCCCTCACTACATCTCTATAGAATTCTAATATTTATTATCAGAATAGTAACAGCCGTGATTCAATGGGTCAGGCCTCAGACAGATCCTCCCCTAGTAAACTGATTCTAAATTTTTGAAGGTGGTCTTCACAGTCAGCTCATAGGTTGGGCTTTAATGTTTTTAGAATCGAGAGGGACTTTGTCTGGTTTGTTATTTTCCTCCTTGGCTTTTATATGCATTTGTTGCATTGTTGTTTGTAAAACTTATCCTTTTTCACCTTTTTATTTTAAGTTATTTATCTTCAATTAAACAGGCCGGATGTAGTGCTAATACCTAACCTATCTATTTAAGAATGGTCAGTCCTTACCTTATCTACCAGTCTTTTTGTGTTGGCCTAAATTTAATCTTTGAATTAATAATGATGTTATTGTATAAAGGTACAAGTGGAATGGTTCTTATTCAATTTTAGAATAATTCGATCCATACAATTGTGGGGTCAGTATGAGCCCGTGGGATTAGTCAGCCAAAGGTTTGAAAACCAGTCGTTAGTGCTCAAAAAAAAAAAAAAAAAAAAAAAAAAAAAAAGAAGAACTCACTCAATGAAAGGATTCATGTGGTTTGGCAAGATATATACATAATACATCCATGTAGAAATGATTTCATTAACGAAGAAGAAAAAGTTACATGCTTTCTTCCTCTCATTTCTCTTTGTTTATAAAGAATTCCCCTTAACCCTAAAAACTTCAATCGCTACTTATTTAAAGGGAAACAAGAGCTGCTTTGATACTTTGATCCTGCCAGCTCCATTGGCTTGTTTTATTTTTAAGTTTTAGTGAATTCTTTGATAAAAGAAATTAAGTTAAGAGAGAAAAAATGGAGAAAGAAGTGGTTTAGAGCATAAACTCATTTATCATTCTACTTAACTGAGACTCCTACAAACTGGATCAATCCATTTCTTGGCTGGATATCTCTAGTGTAACTAATCCCTATTTGGTATTAAAAGGAGAAAGGTATAACATGTAAAATACAAAAAATATATTAAAATATATGGTTCAGGATGGTTAGTCAGCACAGCCATGGTGCAGATTAATTTTAGGGGTATTTTAGTCCCATAGTCGTGACTTTAATTATAGTTTTGAACATTCACTTTATAGAGGATTGCAAATAGAAAATTACGTTTATTGAGTAAGTGTCTCACAAAAAGATTTTATTTAATATCGTCGTTCAATAAACTTTTTTTCCTAAAAATTCAATAGAAATCAATGTAGACAATGAAAAAGAAGAAATCAAAATCCATTACTTGATAAAATAACAAAGAACTAAGGTTGAGGGAAAAAAGAACTGATGAGATAACAAAACAAAAAAAATTATGGTCATAGACTCATAGCTCATGGTATCTTATTGAAAGACTTGTGATGGATTTCAGGTTTGAGTGGACTGTGGATTTTTAAAAATAAATTTATTCCTACACCTTTTTTACATTCTATTTTTTGTCTCCTCCCAATATTACCCTCCTCGGCATCGCAATTCTTCAGTATGTACCTAATTCTACAATTCAATTAAGGTTTAGGAATTCTCAACCAGATTTTTGTCATTTCTTAAGGATGATTGAGTCAACCTAATTTCCAACCATAAGCATTGTCTCACAATCACTTGTTTCTTTGTGATACATCATATTTCCAAAAAGACAAATACATACAATGAAAGAATAGAGTTAAATTTTAAAAAGATTAATCAATACTAATATCCAATTTGACAGTTTTCCAATGGCTGAAAATGTAAACTAAAAGAAAAGTACAAATGAAAATATACAAACATGGGAAAGTATAGTTAGAAATATGTAGTAAGTTAGAGATTTTTTCTTTCTTTTTTGTACGAAAGAACATCTCTAAGGGAAGCACCTCGTAGTGCGATAGATTTGAATAGATCCGATATGACTTTATCAATATCCAATCGACTATTAATTCAGGTATGATGTAAACAAATCGGATCTTAATTGGATATGATATCAATTTATTCATATATGGGATGAATTGATATCATTTATCCAATTTAAACCATAAACACAAGATTAAATATAATTATCATGTACAAAATTAATTTTTAAATATTTATAATTTATAATACTTAGTATATACATTTATAATAATCATATATAAATCTTCATTGAGAAGTTAGGCAAAGTTGGTTACCTTACAAATTTTATTACTAAGGTCCATTTGCTGATGCATCTTAATGGGAAAATGCTATCTAGGGGTATTTGTAGAAAATATCATTTTCATGAAATGTTATATCTTCTTCGTTTAACAACTTAATCTATTGAATTTTATCCCAACATAGGCAAGAGTTTTTTTTAATCGATTGACTAACTAACATACTCCTTGGTACGAATTCTTCTCTTAAAAAGCACTGAATCATTTTTTATCCCAAAAAATAAAATCTAACCCATATATATAAATTTCTATAATTTCCTTTCTCCTGTTCCTATGCCTTACAATTTCTCTGGTGTTTTACCCAAAAGAAAAAAAAATTTCTCTGGTGTATGGATGAGAGAACCCCTTCCCTGGAAGATTTTTTTTACTTTTGGAAGTGGATAAAAAGGAAAAGCTAAACCTTCCATGTCTCATTTGGTAATTCAAAATAATTAACATAGCTGAACAAGAACCTATAAATAGAGATGGAAGTGAGTTCACAGTTTCTAACGGTCAACTTTATAGCAGTTCAGTTCAGCTCTCTGCAAGACACTGAAAGCTTCCCAAGTAGTTTAAACATTCTCCAAATTCAAAAAATCTCAGATATATATTCTCTGATTGTAACGTCTAAGCTTTCTAGTTTTCTGAACTTTTCTCCTTTACTGCATTGTGCCATGGGCCTTGTGGCTTCACGTCCCGCTCTCAATGCTTACCCCTTCAGGAAAACTCTCTTCCTCAGCTTCTTCGAGTCTTGAGTTTAAGAGGACATATGATTTGCTGTCAAGTTCAGCAGTGCTTGCTGGGTTCTGGAAGTTTAGCCCCAACTCCTTGGCTTTGTCCCAACTGATAGTTGTGTTCTGTATGTCTCTGCCTGTCTGGTCCTTCTGAGAACATTATGGACCTCAAGAAGGAGAAGATAGCGAGGTAATCATAATTAGGGTTTTGCTTTCTTCTGTTTTTCTGTTATTATTCTCTTGTTGGTGTTCTTTTTGGGATTACATTGTAATGGGTTTGGTTTTACTAGGTTTTATCCTGATGAAAAGCAACACTCTGATGAGATGTGGGAGAGAACTGATTCCCCACAACTTCAAACACCCTCACCCCTATACAAGGCTTCAGCTCCTCTACTGAAATCTAGTGGCCATGGCCGCCACCGAGGCAGAGGTGGTGTCAGAAGTAAAATTACTGGCAGTTTGAAATTTAGAAGGTCTAAAGTCTTTCCTGAGGATCATGAGCCATGGGGGCAGAAGATACTTGACCCAGGCAGTGGATTCTTCTTGCGATGGAACTGGGTTTTCCTTTTCTCATCCTTGGTGGCTCTGATGGTAGACCCATTGTTTCTTTACCTGCCAGTGGTGGTAGGTCAGGGGAACTCATCGTGTATGAAGATGGATTTGAGCGTGGAGATTGTGGCGACATGTTTACGAACAGTTTCCGATTTGTTCTATTTGTTGCATATCCTCATAAAGTTCCGGACTGCATATATAGCCCCAAACTCCCGGGGGTTTGGGAGAGGTGAGCTTGTAATGGAGTCTAAGAAGATCGCCTGGCGATATTTACGAACAGATTTCTTCGTTGACCTGGCGGCTGCCCTACCTCTTCCGCAGGTTTGTTTTACTTCTTTTGTTTTGTGGCTGTTAATTTGTGCACAGTGAGAACCCAAATTGCCCTTTAGATGCTATGGATGTTGTAATAGCTAAATCTTACCATATCATGAACTTGTATGTTTATAATTTCGTTTCACAGAGTTCATGGGAACATTTACTCATTTTTCCCTTGTCCGATCTCCAAAGCTGTGGAAGGAACCAAGTTTGTCCAAAGCTTGCAATTTGAAGGACTGTCTGTTAAGACCCAGATCTTCTATTCTGGTGAAGCTTTGATAAGCAGCTAGTTGTTAATTGCAAACCTATCTCCCATTGAAATTAGAAAGGAAGTGAAAAGAATTGCTTTTTCAAATTTAATAGAACATAGTCAAGAAGTGGCCAAAGCTGACAAAATTTTTCGAGCTTTGATGATGTCAAAGTTATGAACTGAAGAAAAGAAACAATAGTTCTCTGTTGATGCTAATCCATATACTTTGCTGAGAATCAGCTAACATCTACAGTTAGAGAAAAGCTCTAACCATTGACAAAAATAACTATGATGATGTTTTGGGGCCCAAACCAGTAATTAGCATGCCGAAGGAAGCTTGGAATTGGTGGTAATTTGTTCTGCAGAATATTACGCCTGCATAGTCATACCATAAAGAGTAATAGGGTTGTAAGAGTGTCAAAATGCAAACTTGAGTTCAACATGGATTCATATTCATTTTTCAGAAGAAGGTTAGTAGCTGTTTTAAGAGAACTAGAATTGTAATCAAATCTAGTTGCTGACAAATCTAAACTGTGGGAAAGGTGAAATAGATAATTTAAATAAATCCAAATAATGTTTATCAGGAAACAAAGGTTCTGATTTCAATTAAAGGCAGCTTATATGGGAAGACTGGCTTCCTAAATATTAACTGCAGAATTGCTTTTATATCTGATTAGGTGAAACTCTGACTTCAGATCCATGTTTATTTGCATTTTCCGATTATTGATGAAATTTTCTGGCTCTTAACTCTCCAAGAGGGGGAGGAAGAAAGAAAAACACTAATGTTTTCTTGGGCCTGCACTATTTTTTTTTGCCAGTGGAAGTTGGCTATGTTTTGGTCTTTCCTATAACTCTAAGTTTTCTTGTTAGGAGTGCATTGTTAAAGAAGATCCTTATGGTCTACCATTTGATAGACCTGGAGAGGAACGTCTCTTCTTTATGCATGGCTGATGGAAAACTGTTAGATCATCCTAGTTTGACTGTGCTTTTGCAAGACCTTATGATGCTCTGCATTTGAAAATTTGAAGTCTTGGGTTCCCTGAAGTTCCTTTCCATCATCTGACTTAATGTTGATGAAAGTGGAACAGTCACTAGGCCATTCATGTCTGGCTGTCATATGGTCCGGGGTTTTGTATAGATGTTCCAGACTGTTATTCTAAAACCCGGAGGGGGAAGGGGGAATCTTAGAGCATTATTCAATTCTAGGCATTGATTGTTTTTAATGTAAAAGGCTCATGTGGTGCAATGCTTAGTGCCTACTTATATTGCCATTGAACACAGGGTTATGATTGTGGTTCAAATCTTTGGTTATGATTATTGCAATTTTCAAAAAAAAAAAAAAAAAAATTGCATGATAGGTAGATAGGTGGATAGATAGATAGACCAGTTCAAATGACCCAATCATTCGCCATCCAACCATTCGAACTGGATGATCCTTTCCCAGTTAATGGTTCTGGATTCATGAACCATCATGGATGTGGGAAGGATCGTTGTGCCCTGTAGGCAACAATTCTATTTCCAGTTCCACAATCAACCCAACGATCCTTAATAGAATTGTCTGATCTATAGTTGACAGTGCAGTAGTCTCAGTTAAGGAATGTGTTCTTGGGTACATGATTTCTTTGCCATCATTTTGGGAAATGAGTATGTTCTTTGTAAGATTGATTTCTTGTGCCATCACTTTCACTTCAAGCAATAAAGCAATAGCTTGAGGGAGGGTCCCCCCTCCACCGGAAGCCCTCTTTTGAGGAAGTATTCTCCCAAAGGATTTAGCTTTTATACTTGCAGAAATATCGAATATCATCTTTACTTACTAGAGCAGAAAAGAAATAAATAATTATGTTCTACCATTTATCAAAGAAGAATGTTTTACTATTTAAAGAGTAGGGAACTTTATTTTTTTCTCTTTGATCTCAATAATTTATGGGACTTTCCTGTTATGAAAACCGTAAATAAAAAGGGCTATTCTTCTAATGCTTTAATAGTTATTGTAATTATAAAACATGGTCGTTGCAGCACCATGTCTATCTGTTTTGGCATTTCTATCAAAATATTTGTCAGAGGAGTGCATCATGTGTCCATGGTTACTTGGCTGATAGATGGTATGGGCTCTCACATAGCTCATGACATGTCTTATGCTCAGAAGGTTGAGGCTGGCCACTCTATATTTGACATGAGGCAATTCCAACCATCTGATCTGTCCATTATTCTTAAGCTATCTTCTTTTCTTTTTTTTGGGGTGGGGCAAGGGTGGTGGGCATGTTTTTTTGGGTGGGCACACCTAGAGATTCCTTTTTTTCCCCTTTCCTTTTTTAACTGCCCAAATGAATGCTGTGCACTAAATACTTGCAATAGTATGTTCATGCCGACTTTTGGCATATTTATCTTCCAGGTTGGTCCTGCTCACTCCTCTGGATCACCTCAGATGGTGAGTTAAGGTCCCTACAGCACAAGAGTATATATGTCCCTTTAGTTCTCATAATAATGACACTTAATGTCTATTGTCTTCTTTCTGTTGGTAGTATTTTCTGATCCTCAAACTTAGTTAAAAGAGTTGAGCAGAAACCTGACTGCATAACTTTTTTGCAGGTCATCGTCTGGTTTATCATACCATCAGTTAGAACCTCCCACACCGATCATACGAACAATGCCTTATTGCTCTTTGTGCTGCTCCAATATATTCCGAGATTATATCAAATTTTTCCGCTGGGTTCCGATATTATTAAGGATAATGGGGTTATTGCAAAGACTGCTTGGACTGGAGCAATGTATAATCTACTACTGTACCTGATAGCCAGCCATGTATGAAATTTTTGTTTCGTTCTTCTTCTTCTTTTTTTTGTTGTTGTTGTTGTTATTGTTGTTGTTGTTATTGTTGTTTTTATTTTATTTCTCTTGAATTGATATTCTTGAGGGGGGTAGGATGACACCATTTTTAAATTATTAAATGCTTTTAATTGGGTTTTTCAAATATGGGGTTCCTGATTAGTACTGCCATTTCCACCTTGTAGGTTTTTGGGGCATCATGGTATTTGCTGTCAACTGAGCGATACACGGTATGCTGGAAATCAGAATGCAGAAACGAAGTTAGCCCTTTAAAGTGCAGTCTTAGTTATTTAGATTGTGAATCTTTGGAGAATAATAATCGCACAATTTGGGCGTACAGTACAGTTGTGTTTAATAACTGCGATGCTAGCAATCAAAATATTACTTTCAACTATGGCATATTTGGATATGCACTGAGTAATAATGTTGCCTCCGTGAATTTCTTTGGGAAATACTTCTTCTGCTTTTGGTGGGGTTTGCAACAGTTGAGGTAATATTTTATTCTGTTCATATTTTAGGATACTGATAGTTTTGCATGTGAACAAGGAACGCTTAATTTTTTAAAGCATGTTTCTCTAGCTTGCAAATATTTTAAGTAGTCTATGTGCTGTGGTGTACTTAATTCCAATAAATTATGTATCATAATATGCATATATTTATGAAATAAATATGTAAAAAGATGCTGAAGAATACGAATATATGTAACTGATAGGTTTGTTTATGCACTTTGTTGGCATGTAGGTAGAAGGGTGGTTATCTTGTCCTTGTTGCCTGATATGCCATTCATTAAAAGGAACTTCCCCACCCCCCAAAAAAAAAAAAAAAAAAAAGGGGATATTTCTGCATTTTGTTTGACTTTTTTATTGACTAATGAAAAGCATAGGGTTTAAGTACTGGGTCATACATAAATGGGGATGGGTCAAACCCGAGATTTGCCTGGTCCTGTCCCTATTGATTTGAATTTTTTAGTTTCTTGAGGCCTGTATAGGGTTGGGATCAGTTTAGTAAGCCAAAAAAAAAAAAAAAAAAAAAAAAAAAACAGATATGTCTGACTCCACATTGTCCTGGAGGCACTACGCTAGTTAATTTATGGAATTTCCCAGTCCCTTTCATGCTTAGGTGCTGAGCAATATTTTATGAGGTTGGGTTTGGTATTGATAATAACCTTCCCCCACCCACCCTGATGCCATTTCTATATGTGAGTGGTTGTGTGATTTAATGGAAATTATGGCCCCGGATCATAATTTCATTGTAGATGGTGTTCATAGTGTGATACAATGTATAGAGTTGATTGGACATCCACCAGCAGGATTAGATTAATTTGCAGTGAATCTGATCAGGTTCAGCATATGATCGTTTTTGTCCTGAATCCTGATCCTTTAAGGATGCCCTATAGAGTAGGGTGGCGGAACACAATGAACCCCAAGTGGTTGGAATCAGGCTTTCCATGTTGTAATAGTGAAGCAAATGCCATGTCAAATAGATTGTTTAATTTATTGTTGAATGATTAATGATTTACAATATTAAGTTGCTTGGATATCTTATGCTCATTCAGAATTTTGATGCATCTGATTTGCTTTCTTGATTTTCAGTTGTTATGCACAGACTTTGTTAACTAGCTCATTTATCGAGGAGACGTCATTTTCCATAATCGTTGCACTTATGGGTTTGGTTCTATTTGCCCATTTGATTGGGAACATGCAGGTATTTGATAAGGCTGTTTTTTCTTTGCTCCTATTTTAAAACTATTCATACTTTTAATTAGGGTCTTTTGTCTCTCCTATTGTTCAAGGGGTCGTAATTGACTACTATACAAATCTTAAGGTCACTTGTTTCCTTGAGAGAATTGTGACATATCTATTCTTAATTAGTCTGTTACCTTCAATTGATACATGGGTAGAGCCACCCTATAAACCTATTAACTTCAAGTGATACATGTACCCAGGATGGTGTCATTGCAGAACTAAGGTGTCACCATGGAGGCATAATTTACCAACGTTGAAGAGATACCTAACTCTTTATCTATCCATGTCCCATGCTCCAAATATCTGGTAGTTCCAAAACACACTTTGACACAGTGAAGCTGTGTTACTTGTCTCCAAGCCTTGTAACTTCTAGGGTTTCAATCAGGGGTGTAGCCAGGGTTTTTTTTGTCAGTGATGTATACTCTTCCAAGTAATGGTGTGGCTAAGGGGAGAAAATTTTGGCTCCATCCACATGCTCTGAGATCATTCTTCTTTTTTGTTACTGCAACTGTGTAAGTGAAGGGACTTCTCTCTCTCTATTTTTGGGATTGTAGATCTGCTGTGTCTGAGTGATCAGGGATGGATCCAATACAGTTCCATAACCACTCCCTTTTCATAACTGGTGCTTCAGCGTAAACTGCTGTGTCCATGTAACATAAATGAGTAGTCACATTGCACAAACAAATTTGGTTTACAAGATTTATCGGGTGGAGCATTTTAAATAAAAAGCATTTAAGAGTTTTAATTTTTTTTTTTTGGGTAGATGGTTTATAAGGATCGGTACATAATAGATATGGCAAAAGGGCAATACTTTATTTATTTATTTATTTATTGTCATTTTCATCAAAACAATATATATACCTATATGTCTCATTTATATTTATTATGTATCTTATTTATTATATTGCTTTGAATCTTGGAGGGTGGGGGCAAAGGAGTTCAAAAACGAATGCTACTACTACTCTATATTATGCATAATATAAAAATAAAAATGAGTTCAGGCGAAATTTACCCCATGGCTCCATGCATGGTTTAAATTTGAGTGTGTATTTCACTATTTATGTCTGCAAGTAACTCCTGTGGAAGTGTAGAACTGGGGGGTGGGGGAAGAAAAAGAAAAGAAATTCTTCCAAAGCCATAATAAAAGTCCACTAAGAGGGAGACTCCATTATGGAAATGATCCTAAAGTCAGAATGAAAATTACATGTAATATTGTTGTAGGAAGGCTTACTTGTAGAAAGGTGAGTCATTATGAGGTGGTCAGTGGGAGTGTTTATTCTGAAGTAGATGAATAGACTATATTGTTGGAGAGAAAGCTTGTGGCAAAGTCTGGGGTTCCAGCTATTGGTTGGGAAAGTTGATATGTGACTTCATCTTGTGGGACTAGGGTTTGGAAGGGTATACAAAAACAAGGATGAACATTGAAAGGAAAGTCATTATAAGGTTGGTGGAGGGGTTTGTCCTGCATCATCCTGAATCCTTCACTTCCAATTAAAATATCCTTCTTGTTGTGGCTGGGACCTCCAGGGAAGGTACTTGTCGTTGACCAGTTAATGCAGCATGGACTGCAGAAACGAAGAAGTTCTATATTGTGCCAAGACCACCATTCAGTCAAATATAGACTTCCTTGGTTACTCCTGGTCATCGTGTTCTGTCTTTTGTGGTCTTATTGTGCATGCTTTGACTTATATTTTCCACTGTAGACATACTTGGCATCTATCACCGCACGGCTTGAGGAGTGGAGACTTAAACAAAGGGACACCGAAGAATGGATGAGGCATCACCAACTCCCTCAAGACTTGCGAGAGCGTGTTCGGAAATTTCTCCATTATAAATGGCTGGCAACACGAGGAGTTGATGAAGAAGCTATCCTGGAAGCCTTACCAAATGATCTGCGTCGAGACATCCAATGCCACCTTTGTTTGGACCTTGTTCGCCGGGTATGATCATCCCTCTGGGCCTAATAGGGTGTCAGTCATTCAGATTGGATAAGCTCATGGCTGTTTCAAGTTGGGTCCAAGTCAGGCCAAATCATGGGTTTTATTCAGTCTCAGTATTTATGGCTTCTCATACTCTAATTTTATTTTTTCTCTAATAACTTTTTTATTTAATACCTCCGAATTATCTCTTTCTCTAGTCCCTCCTCTGTTTGTGGGCAGGCTTTGATTAGCTAAACCTCTTGCTGAACCTGACCTGTTGCCATTCCCACTGTCCTCCATTTATCTAGTTCTAAAGATCTGTAAGTTACCAGGTATTTGAAGATAACACCACAATCAAGGTATCAAGAAAACCATGCTGAGCTCATTACCTATTTTACACATGGAATACCTCAGTTCAGTCACAACAGTCCTAACTGGCTGAACGTAACCCTCCACACTAAATATTTTGGGCTCTTAGATGTTCAAAAGATTGAGATTAGATAATTGTCTGGTACTAAGGTTTGTCCAATTGGTTTTGTAATATTTACCAGGAATGCATTTTGACTCCCTTTCAATAAGTGGAATTTGCAAGAATTCTCTTGTTGTGTCATCATTTTTGAATATGTATTATACATACTTTTTTGACTGCCCAAAATAATGCGATTCACATATTTTAGGGAACCTTGGTTTGTTCAATTGGGTTTGAAAAATTCACGTGAATTTAGTTTTTTATCCTCTTGTAGTGTGCAATTTATGTCAAACAGATCTGTAAGACATTTACCTGTTGTACCAGTCTTCATATTCTGCTTTCATTTATAGAATAATTTTTCTATTTCTCAATTGCCATTTTGCAACTGAGGCTAGCAACTCACCTAGATGAACTGGACAAATGTGGACTTTGTCATCCTAAATGTGTTTGTAACTTCAGTTTGCAGCTGTTAAACCTTTACCTTTTTTCAGTCCTTTTTACAAAGGATGCTTGCTCAACATGAGATAATGGGAGGAAGCTGTTCTTTGTCTCCTTGAAATGCATTTGCATACCTTTTTCTTGTAATTGCTCATAACTTAAACTTATTCCTATTCGATTTGATACTTGATGATATGTCTTGGTTATATCTTTCTTGTGAGGGATGTGACGTTGCTTAGTTTTGGATGATCAAACATATTATCAGTGGGACTCACAATCAATTTGAGCATTTATCCTGGACAACTGCCCTTCCTTCTCTGGTTGACCAAAGGATGCAACCGGAGCATTAAACCATAATTGGGTTTGGCGTTGGGAACCCATTAGGTGGTGGTTCCAAGTTATCCTGCATGTAAAGCCTACGTGCATGTCACATATGGGCCGGGATAGCTACTCTTTTATTAACTGACAATCAATGAAATCTGTTTACTTAATTAGCTCAGTTATCCTGTTTATTTCCCATTTGCAGGTCCCTTTTTTCAAACAGATGGATGACCAGCTACTGGATGCCATATGTGAGCGCCTTGTATCCTCCTTAAGCACAGAAGGCACCTACATTGTCCGTGAAGGTGACCCTGTAACTGAGATGCTCTTTATCATCAGAGGGAGACTGGAAAGTTCTACCACTGATGGGGGGAGAACAGGTTTTTTTAACTCAATTATTTTAAGACCAGGTGACTTTTGTGGAGAGGAGCTTCTTGCATGGACTTTGCTTCCTCAGTCCACCATTAACTTGCCTTCATCCACAAGGACAGTCAAAGCGCTTAGTGAAGTGGAAGCCTTTGCCTTGCAAGCAGAACATCTCAAATTTGTAGCCAACCAGTTTAGACGCTTGCACAGTAAGAAGCTGCAACACACATTCCGCTACTACTCTCACCATTGGAGGACATGGGCAACCTGTTTCATACAGTCTGCTTGGCGTCAATACAAGAGGAGGAAGATGGCAAAGGAACTCTGCATGCAGGAGTCCTTGTCTTTCTCATTTCCATTGGATGAGCAAGTGGCTGTTGCAACTGGACAAGGAGAAGTCTCTAATGTTGTTTTGACAAGTTCTTCCATGCTGAGACAAAACCTGGGGGAACTCAGAAAATCTAGGTTTGCCATGAATACGAGGATGGGAGTTCAGAAGATCAAGGGTGTTGAGATTCCCTTACAGAAGCCTGAAGAGCCTGACTTCTCCTGAGCCTGATGATGAATAGGTTGTTCTGCAAATAATATTATGTCAGTCCATAGAAATAGATGTCCAGGATGACTTTCATCGAGGAGCCCATGAGTTACCCACCCCCACCCCACCCCAACTCAGAAGAATGAGGGAAATAAAAAAGGAATGAGAAAAGATGTAAAATGTGTGGTATCAGACCAGATGGGTAGGCCAAGATTCTATTGTAATTGTATTTTTCTTATCAGACCAGATGGGTAGGCCAAGATTCTATTGTAATTGTATTTTTCTCATGATGTATTTTGGTGCATTAGAAGCCTGTTCTGCCTTTTGGGGGTTGCAGTTACTGATATTTGTAATATTTGGTTCATTTTGACCATGTCTATCAGTACGACTTTTGATGAAATCATAGGTTCTACCACAATTGGAGCTACGAAGTTTGAACCTGCAGCCTCAGTCAGGATCATGGCACACTTACCATTTTATCTTCGGGAATGAATACAGTTTGGGAGAAGCTAATTAGCAGTCCACATTTGGTTATCTTGCTTCCTACTTCCTCGTTAAGGTGGAGCAGACTATATATATATTTTCTGGTATATTTTTGTTATAATGATGCTTATGTGGGCCTACCCCATGCAGTAGGGTATATACTTGCTGCTAGATTTTATTTTATTTTTTTAAATTTTTTTTTTAACATTAATGGTTATGTAACCCTACCCCCTAGATGAGGTGCATTCAAGTTGTTTTTTTCCCCTTCCCCTTAATAGGGGAAAATAGGTTGGCCATAATGTCCTACTCTAGTGAGACATTCCTTGTTTTACTATATTTTTTATGCTGTGCTTTAACAAGATGCATCCTGAGTATCTTATGGAACCATTTCAGGACTGATTAGAGTTTTCTTGACCAATGTGCTTGTTCCTTTATCACAGAGGATTGCATCTTCATCTGTGGATTTGTACGTGTTCAAATTCATGATGAATTGAGGTTGAGGGTGGGGGGGAGTTTGGACCCAAAAAAATGTGCTTGTCTGGTAAAGCGACAAGTCCGTCTTAGTAAATTAAATTTTAAGGTGAATGGTCAACCAGCGGGCTTGATTATCTTCTCAAAATGCATTTTCTGTTACATGTCGCCTATTGTGGACTTTCATCAAAATATATGAGGTGATTCTGCGATGAGTAATTAGTTCTACCATCTTTTCCATAAATGCTCTCTGCACTCTCAGTTCGTAGAATTATACTTTTAAATGCCACCGCTTCCACTGTTCTAGGTTAAATTTATGGTTGAATTTGATGATGGCACTCTATATTGTATTGCACTTACTAGTACATGTGTTACAACTATGTTGGGAGGGGATCAGATGTGGTTTTATGGTTTTATTTGGTGCTGAGAATTGAGCTGTCTCACAATTCTTCTGTCTTCCAAGTTTAGGGGTTATGGAGATGATGGTCGAGTTGGTGGTCATATTATTGGGGAGATTCTGACTTGAAATGCTATGAGTGTTGAGCCTGGTCATTTTCCTTGGGAATGTTTTTTTGGGTAAGAATTTTCCTTGGGAGTGTTACTTGCGTGTTGGCTCTGGAAGACTCGTAGCAGCAGTCTTGGATATCACAGTGTCCAAGCTATGGTTGCATGTGAGTTTGTGGAGGAATTTTCAACCTTTCTTCCTTGGTCATTGCAAGAATCAATCCCACTTATGTGTTGTTGATTTTGCAGTAGATAGACATTTCTAATAGACTAATGGTACTACTTGAAGAATGGCTATGATGAGTTTCAGCTTCTGTTCTGAAGGGTGGGGTGGGAACTGATAGTAGTGGTGGGAACTGATAGTAGTAGTGATAGTCGGAGTCCATCACAACTCATAGTGGTCTTTTGTGTCATTTTTTTAGCTCATAGAAACTGAAATTGTTAATCCCTCTATCAAGATTTGTTGTGTACCAGTTGAGACTCCATAAATGATGATTTTATTAGTGTAACGGGTTGAAAATTTGCCATTGTTGATTTTTTTTTTCCTGTTAATCTCTGCTTTGGTACAGGAATTACAGTCCACATGGCAGTTCCACAAGGCGCCGCAGTCTGTCACCTTATTGTGGATGTTATAGCAGGTCTCCACCTTATCATGGCAGGGAAGAATTACCGTATGCAAAAGGGTAAGGCCTATTATGCTTGGTTTTGCTATATCATACGATCAATGGAAGATTCATTTATTTAAGTAGACTATAAAGATGTTCCACAAACAACATGATTGTGTGCATTCGTGGGGAGTTTGATCCTCCATTCAGTAGTCCCTACCAATCTGCAAAGGGGAGGAAGGTCAATAATAGCACTTCAGCATCACCTAATCATCCTTCTTTGCCACGGCACACTGGAGTATATCCCCAAGGGAGCCTAGTGGATCCAATATTCCTGAATATCTCCATTTTTTTTTTCTCTTCTCGTGAATATCTCAAAGTTGTGGTTTCCTGGTAAAACATAAATACATCTCTGTAATCATGTATGCCATTCGTTGTAAATAAGAGAAACCATGACCCATATAGCTCACGGTGGCTTAAGAAATTTTTGTTAAAAACCATCTGGAATTAAATGTTTGAAGCCATTATTAGTCCTGGATCTTGTTTATGGACCTGTATTGGCTAGTTTTTATTTTTTTTATTTTTTTGTTATAGAACTTAATGCTATCATGTAAACAGTCTTTCCAAGAAACAAGGACATAAGACTGCCTACATAAGTCCCTACTCAGACTCTGCAATAGTGGGAGTCTCCTGCATTGGGTATATGCCAATAATGCTATCATGTAAAAGTATATTCAATGTTAGATATTCAACACCTTATAAGAAAACCATTGTGACTGAATTGGTCTGCAGCCTTGCTGTCAAGAGGTCGCCAAATCAGAAGCTGAGTATTGGGAAAGCTGACATCAAGAGAAAAAACAGGGATTATGAATTGAGGTAAGGACGACTGTTGGATATCATTAATGCAACTGTTTTTGCATGTAGAAGTGGAAATGTCAAAAGGTAATTATTCGTTTTTGCCGCCTTGTTTTCTTAGTATAGGGTATCCAAATCCTCTCCCCCCGGAGGTTCGAGAGGAGGGGCGGCACCCTCGTTAGATGGCCGACACCTGGGGCTTTGATGAATCCGAGCTCTCCATCCGAGCCGAAACCCCCTTGTCGGCTCAGATTCACCCGAGCCCTAGGTGTCAGCCATCTAACGGAGTTGCCGGCCCTCCTCCAGGACCTCTGGGAGGAGAGGATGTGGATCCTAGTATAGGTTACATGATTCGACTCTTGAAGAGATCTGTTGATGGGAATGTTTGCATGTGAAAAAAAAAACTAGGGAAAATATCTACCACACCCCCTGTAGGTTATCGTAATCTCACCCACCCATCATCGTTTGCAATAATATCCCTAAGACCCCCTACTTTTGAAAAGCTGTATCCATCAGACCCCATCCTTTAAGATATGTCTCTCAATCAATGACATGTCACCATTTTAATTTAATAAATGACAGAACTACCCTTCTCTTTTAATTTTATAGAACTTAAAACCTTTTTCTTTTTTTCTTCTTCTTCGTCGACAGATTCTCATGAGTTGGATATGGCCAGAACCCGATTGCGAGCCGGAGAAATCTCTTTTGATATCACTGCTTCTCCGGCTTGCAGTCGGGTTCTGGTCACATCCAACTCATGAGAATCTGTCGACGAAGAAGAAGAAAAAAAGAAAGGTTTTAAGTTTTATAAAATTAAAAGAGAAGGGTAGTTCTGTCGTTTATTAAATTAAAATGGTGACATGTCATCGATTGAGGGACATACCTTAAAGGAGGGGGTCTGATGGATACAACTTTTCAATAGTAGGGGCTCTTAGGGATATTATTGCAAACGATGGCAGGTGGGTGAGATTACGATAACCTACAGGGGGTGTGGTAGATATTTTCCCAAAAAACTAAAATATTGTTCCATAAATATGTGACCGAAAGGAAAACACTGTTTTGGATATTTTTGTAATATTGAAACTCATTGCAGATAGTAGAGTAAACATAAAGATAAACTGGGTAGTTTTGTAAACTCAAACCAAAAATGGATAATCTTATAATTTTCCTAAAAAATTTACTATTTTTGTAACAAATTTTAGTTGCTATATGTATCACCCCACTATACATTTGAATGATGTGGATTTAACATTGAACATTGGTCCCACTGGGCCACTACAATTCCAAACTGGGTCCCACATATCCACCATTCTAATCCAGCGACCCTTGACCTGTATATATATGGGAGAGATCTATATATCTTTTTTTTTTTCCCTTTGGTTCCATTTGTTTTAGAGAAGAAAAGAAAATTTTACCATAAAATCAAAATGTTCTATTGTTTGATTTTGAATTTTTAAATCCTTATGGGATAATTTTTTTTATGAAAAATTTAGAAGGTGACAAACACATTTTCTGGATTTTCCCTCGACATATTTTATGCATAATTTGATTGTAAAAATCTTTTATTGTGAAAAAAACCAATTTCTTGAAGGGACTTTTTTTTTTTTTTTTGGTGGCATTTAGATGCATCACATATAGCCTATCTATAATGTGGATCACAAGTGACCATGTACACGTATGATTTTCACATAAGTACAATTTTATTTAAAATATTATAAATATTTTCAAGCTTTTGGTGTCCTCTCCGATCAAGAATTGGGACATGATACAATAGCAAAACAATCAACTGTGAGGCTAGTTATAGTAAGGCCTAATGTTTCCAGGCCTAAAGTGCATGGTTTACAAAAATGTAAACAGTTAAGTTAATGTTTCCAAACCTGAAGTGCATGGTTTACGAAAAAAATAAGCAGTTAGGTTGACAATGTTTATTCATCATTCATTGGTGGATGTGAACTTATGATAAATAAGATAAAAAAGAATAAATACACAAAATATATGCTTGAGGGTGGGGTCCTATGATGAACTACTCATGTGCTGAAGCAGAGATTTGGTGAAGAAAAATAATTTTACAAATTTAAACAAATGACAAACAATTAGTGAAAAATTACAATACTTTACATTATATTTGTTCACTACAAACAAATATTAAAAAAAATATTTTCATGAAAAATTTTACATAAAAACAAACAAGGAGCCTTTTCAAAAAAGGGCGCTTTATACCCCAACAGGGAGGAGAAATATTACCTGCCCTGCCCTTATAAAATAATTTTTCGATTATACCCTCATAATGTTCTTTGGTTTCATTCTCTTCCCCATCCAACGTAGAGGAGGAAAATGGATCTTCATCGTCTCCTTCTTGAGATTCGGGAGGAGGGGTGGTGACCCCACTGGATGGTTGCCACGTGTGAGGCAGATAAATCCAAACCCTCCGTTCGAGCAGACAAACTGAGCTGATAAGGAAGTATCGACTTAAATGGAAGGGTCGGATTCATCCGATCTTCACGTGTCGACCATCCAGTGGAGTTGCTGCCCCTCCTTCCGAATCTCAAAGAAGAGACGAATCCGGAGGAAAATTGGGACTATATGCAGCCATTAAAACCGTAGGTTTTCTTGTTTTTGGTAAAAAAATCTGTAATTGACGGGTGGTGAATTGGGTCTCAGTCCTCGACAGTCAACGACTCAACAGCGACTAAAGTGGAGCTCTCAGCAAGTTATGATGTGATTTAGACATTCTCCGAAGCCCCGATTGGTATAAGACCCAGATATTCTTCTTATTGTAAGAGCTCTTGATTTGTCTACTACTTGCTACTATTTTTTTTTGGTAAAGAGTACTTACTACCATTCTATTTTTTCATTTTAATGCAGTGTCATGGACCTTGTGGCCTTCACGTCGCTGTAGTCAACGCATTTCAGAAACTTTCTCTGCTGCTAGTCTGCTACGGCTTACAAATGCAAAAGTAGTAGCCTGCTGTCATTAGTTTATTATATGTTTTTTTCGAAGGATTCCTTCGTTTCCCATTTATTAGTGGTGTCAACGAATTCTACCCAGGGTTGAATTGTCAACGAATTCTACCCAGGGTTGAATTCACCTTGAACGGTGTCTCTCTCTCTCTCTGGATCTCTCTTTTCGAACTTCATAATTGCAAGCTCAGGATCTAAGCTTTTTATAAGTTGTATTTGGTTCAGATTAGGAGGAGTTGGTGATTTTGTTCTGTAATCCTTAACATGTTTTCGGTTCCATTTTGAGAACCCAGGTGTTATCTTGAAGAAATCCGAGGTGAAAGCAATGCAATGGGCCCTAGTTTCTTTGAGTTTGAGTTTAAGAAAAGATATGTTTTCCTGTTAAATTCAGCTGTGCTTGCTGGGTTATGGAGAATGTGCTTCAACTCTTCGGATTTGTCTTAACAGTAGTTCTGTTCTGGTCCTTCTGAGGAAGGTATGGAGCTCAATAAAGAAAGGACACTGAGGTAAGTATGATTAGGGTTCTGATTTGTTCTGTTTTTCTGCTATTATTCTATTGTTAGTGTTGTTTTAGGGACATCATTGCAATAGGTGTGATGGGTTTATTTTTACTAGGTTTTATTCTGATGAAAATCGACACTCTGATGTGCTGTGGGAGAGAAATGAACCCCTGCATCTTCGAAGACCCTCACCCTTATACAAGTTTTCAGCTCCTCTGCTGAAATCTGATGGTCTAAAATCTGATGATCATGGCCGAGGTGGAGGTGGTTTCAGAGATAAAATTAGTGGCAGTTTCAAATTTGGAAGGTCTAAAGTCTTTCCAGAGGACCATGAACCATGGAGGAGGAAGATACTTGATCCAGGCAGTGATATTGTCTTGCGATGGAACCGGGTTTTCCTGTTCTCATCCTTGGTGGCTCTGATTTTAGACCCATTGTTTTTCTACCTGCCTTTGTTAGAGGATGTGGGGAGCTCAACGTGTATGAACACAGATTTGAATCTGGGGATTGTCGTGACGTGTTTCCGAACAGTAGCCGATCTGTTCTACTTGTTACACATCCTTATAAAGTTCCGGACAGCATATGTAGCACCTATCTCCCGGGTGTTTGGGAGGGGTGAGCTTGTAATGGATTCTAAGAAGATTGCAAAGAGATATTTAAGAACAGATTTCTTCATCGATCTGGCAGCTACGCTACCTCTCCCACAGGTTTGTTTTACTTCTTTTGAGAAAGTTTCATAGTTGGTTATTTATGTACATAGAGAACACAAATTGCCATCTGGATGCTATTGATGTTGTAATATCTGAATATTAGCCAATTGGGAGCTTGTACGTTTATGATTTGGCTTCATGGAGTTCAAGGGAACTTTTATGCTGATGTTAATCCATATAATTTGCTCAGAATCAGCTAGTTGGAGAAAAGCTCCATCCATAAATAGAAATAACTATGATGTTTTTGTAGGGCTGGTTCTAGTAGTTGGTGTGCCAAATGGAGCCTTGAAATGGTGGTAATTTGTTCTGCAGAATGTTACTGGCACAAAATCAGTCAGAGTAACAGAGTTGTAAGGTGTCAGTGATATAATTGAACAAGTTTCTATCAAGTTGCTGACAAACTAAACTGTAAGGTGAAAAACAGATAATTAAAAAGAAATCCAGGATCCAGGATCCAGGATTATTCATTACCCCCAAAAAAAAAAAAAAAAAAAAAAAACCCACACTCCTTGGAGTTGCAAGGGCATATTCCAATTGCAATTTGAAAATAGATTATATGGGAAGACTAGATTTTTTTTCCCACTTAGTGAGGGGCTGTTTGGCATCGTGCCAAGACCATGACTGCATTGTGCCTGCCGCGCTAGGAATGAGGAGAACTTGTTTGGTGATGAACCAATTTGTTACATGCCGGGCACAAGGTGTGGTGGAACAGCTCAATGCTTGGGACACAAATAGAGAAGCTCTGCGGCTAGGTCCATGAGTTGTCCTTTGCATAATGTGCACAAGTTTTAAAATTTTTCATTATGCATGTGGGTGTAAAAGGACCTTCTGAAGGATAAAAGAATCATTTGACTCTTAAGCATATCATGCATCACTCACTCTAGCTAGAGAGTAGAGGGTTAAAATCTGCTCACTAAATAAAATAAAAAGAAAAAAAAGTAAAAAAAAACCATGTAGATGAAGATTACAAATTATTTTGAATTTTATTTTATGATTCAAATTAGTGGACCAAGAAAAGTTTATTTATGTAGGGATGTGTAAAGAATTATTTGGGTTATTTTAACATTTTGTTCCATACATGTAAGGGTATGATGTATGGTACGGAATGTTAGGTAATTAAGAAGCATCGTATATAGATAAATTTATTGTAGTTGAGATGAGGATGTTAAGATGGATGTGTGGCAAAACTAAGAGGGACAAGGTAAGGAATGATCATATTAGAGCTGATTTGGAAGTAGTTCCGATACATGATAAGCTATGAGAAAGCTATTTGAGGTGGCATGACTATGTTTAACGGAGGCCTTTAGATGCTCCAGTATGGAGGAGTGATTTGATTCAGATCAAAAGAACTATGACTTTAGGTGAGGTGGTGAGGAAAGACATGTACAGCTTAGGCCTTATATCAAGTATGACCTCGAACATAGATGATTGGAAGGGAAGGATCCTTGTAGCTGACCCCATTTAATTGGGATAAGGCTTTGTTGTTGTTGTTATAACATCTTTTATTCTTTAATTATTGAAATGTCTCTCATTTTTTGTTGGTAAAAATATATTCATTATCCAAACGGTTCCAACTTGTTCCATGGCAAGCACACCTTCCTTGAACACTGTTGCCAAACATATTCTAATGCCTAAGAACATTCTTAGATCAGCACAATTTGGCATGTATCCCTGTAGGAGCACAACTGTACTGATATCCAAGCAGCCCCTGATTTACTCTTATGTTCTTTGTGTGTCTCTGATTGATTGAAATTCTGTATTCAGTATTCACCTATATGTTTTTGTATATATAAATATAATCGCATTATTGATGAAAGTTTCTTGCTTTTGCTATCCAAAAAGAGGGGAAGGGGAAGGAAAGCACTACTCATGTTTTCTTGGGCTTGCAAATGTGCAGCTAAAAATGGACTTTTCTTTGATTACTTCACTCTACTTGTTCTCACCAGTTTTCCTTTTTACTCTTATCCTGCCAGTGACATTGGTCGAGTCTTAGCATTTCCTCTGAGATAATGTTACTTTTAAACGAGATCATGGTTTACCATTTGATAGGCCATAAGATGTTCTTGCCCCTCTTCTTTATGTGCCTGGTGGAAAACTGGTAGACCATCCTAATTTGACTGGTTTTGCAAGATCCATGTGATACTCTGCAATTGAAATTTTGGGGTGTCTTGGGTGTGCTCTCGTTCCTTTTTACAATCTGACTTCAATTTTGTTAAGAATGGATGGGTCACCAGGTCATTCGGGCATCGCTGTCGGCGATTCATACAGTCCAGCTCAATGTTGCAGGCCATTCTTCTAAAACAAGAATAAAGAGAAAAATTCAACTGTTGTTAAATATTAGATGCCAAGTGCTTTTAATGTATAACACTCATGTGCTGCAATGGTTTAAGAGCCTACTTAAGTTTCAGTTATAACAGGTTCGACTGTGGCTCAACTCCCCTTGGTTGTACACTTTAGGGTCGTGAGATTGATTGTAAGGGCCTGCTGTCAATGGTTGTAATGCTGGTCCAACTGTCAACTCAGTGGATAATGGTAGGAATATGTGAAATATAAAGTTGGTAGCGACTAGTGCGGTAGCCTAGTTAAAAGGAATGTCCTTTGGAAGATGATGTCTTTTGCCATCACTTGGTGCTTACACTCTGTTTTCAAGTGACAATGCAACATAGCAATATAATGAGTGAGGTTTTTCTCCCAAAGAATTTAGCTTTTGTCCTTACAAAAATAACTATTGTCATCTTTACTTACTAAAGAAAAACGGTAGTTAATGAACCAATTAGTTACATGCCGGGCACAAAGTGTGGTGGAACAGCTCAATGCTTGGGACACAAAAGAGAAGCTC
Organism: Protea cynaroides; assembly: GCA_028583415.1. Lineage (NCBI taxonomy): Eukaryota > Viridiplantae > Streptophyta > Magnoliopsida > Proteales > Proteaceae > Protea > Protea cynaroides. Next base: position 122,092,865 of record CM053276.1, on the reverse strand, counting down.
TGTGGCATGGCACATGAGTTATTCTTTGCATAATGTGCGCAAGTTCTAAAACTTTTAATTATGCATGTGGGTGTAAAAGGACCTTTTGAAGGATAAAACAGTCATAGACTCTTAAGCATATCATGCATCACTCTCTCTTGCTAGAGAGTACAGAGAGTACAGAGTTAAAATATGCTCACTAGATAATTAAAAAAAAAAAAAAAAAAAAAAACATGTAGATGAAAATTACAAATATTTATGATTAAAATTAATGGACCAAGAAAAGTCTATTTATGTAGGGATGTGTAAATATTTTTTTGTGTTATTTTAACATTTTGCACCATACATGTAAGGGTATGATGTATGTATGTTGGGGAATGTGGGGCAATTAAGAAGCGTCATATATAGATAAACTCAGTGTGGTTGAGATGAGGATGTTGAGATGGATGTATGACAAAACTAAGACGGATAAGGTATGGATCGATCATATTAGAGCTGATCTGAGAGTAGCTCCGGTACATGATAAGCTATGAGAAAGTCATTTGAAGTGGCATGAACATCATGTTCAACGGAGACCTTTATATGCTCTAGTACGAAGGAGTGATTTGATTCAGATCGAAAGAACTAAAAGAGTCAGGGGTATAGCTAAAATGACTCTAGGTGAGGTGGTGAGGAAAGACATGCATAGCTTAGGCCTTGTATCAAGTATGACCTCGAACGTAGATGATTGTAAGGGAATGATCCTTGTAACCGAGCCCATTTAATGAGGATAAGGCTTTGTTGTTGTTGTTGTTATAACATCTTTTATTCTTTAATTATTGAAATGTCTCTCATTTTTTGTTGCTAAAAATATTTTCATTATCCAAACATGTTCCAACTTGTTCCATGTCAAGCACACCTTCCTTGCCACTGTTGCCAAACATATTCTAATGCCTACGAACATTCTTAGATCAGTACAGTTTGGCATGTATCCCTGTAGGAGCACAACTGTATTGATATCCAAGCAGCCCCCTGATTTACTTCTATGTTCTTTGTGTATCTCTAATTGATTGTGTTAAACTACACTACTGTCCACACGATTGGACCTACTCACAGTTCTCATCGTGTGAGACTCTTTGACTTGCACAGTTAGTGTAGGGCTCTTTGACTACAGTTGGCTGAGTTGGAATAGGACTCTACAGTCTTATTGTGTTTACAGTTTTATACAGTCTTATTGTGTTTACAGTTTTATACAGTCCTATTGTAATTAGATCTCCTATTAGTATATGGATTCCTAATTAATTTATTAGTTTGCTTTATTAATTTCCTTTACCAATTAGGCTTGTTAGTTTTCTTTTCCTACTTTGTCTTTATTTTGTGACTAGGACTCTGACTTGTAGAGTCCTAGATCCTATCTAATAGTTGTTTTCTATTTTCTATAAATACAAACTACAAGGAGAGAAGTATACACACTGTCTCTTTCCTTTACACATCGATTCTCTCCTTTCTTCTCTTATTTTTCTATTTTGTTACAGATTGAAATTCTGTATTCATTATTCACCCATATGTTTATGTATATATAATTGCATTATTGATGAAAGTTTCTAGCTATCCAAAAAGAGGGAAAGGGGAAGGAAAGCACTACTCATGTTTTCTTGGGCTTGCATACGTGCAGCCAGCTAAAATGGGTTTTTCTTTGGTTACTTCACTCTACTAGTTCTCACGAGCTTTCCTTTTTACTCTTTTCCTCCCAGTGACATTGGTCGAGTCTTGGCATTTCCTCTCAGATAATATTACTTTTAAACAAGATCATGGTCTACCGTTTGATAGGCCATAAGATGTTCTCGCCAGCCCTTCTTCTTTACGTGTGCCTGGTGGAAAACTGGTAGACCATCCGAATTTGACTGGTTTTGGAAGATCCATATGATACGCATTTGAAATTTTGGGGTTTCTTGGGTGTGCTCTAGTTCTTTTTACAGTCTGACTTCAATGTTGTTGAGAATGGAAGTGTCACCAGGTCATTCAGGCATCGCTGTCAGTGATTCATAGATTCCAGCTGCTGGTATCGATGTTGCAGGCCATTCTTCTAAACAAGAATAAAGAGAAAAATTCAACCGTTAGATATTAGATACCAAGCGTTTTTAATGTATAACGCTCATGTGCTGCAATGGTTTAAGAGCATACTTAAGTGTCAGTTATAACAGGTTTGTGATTGTGGCTCAACTCCCCTTGGTTGTACACTTTAGGGTCACGAGAACAATTGTCAGGGCCTGCAGTCAATGGTTGTAATGGTGGTCCAATTGTCAACTCAGTGGTCCATAGTAGGATGTGTGATATATAGAGTTGGTAGCGACTAGTGCGGTAACCTAGTTTAAAGGAGTGTCCTTTGGAAGATGATGTCTTTTGCCATCACTTGGTGCTTACACTCTGCTTTCAAGTGACAGTGTGACCTAGCAATATAACGAGTGAGATTTTTCTCCCAAAGAATTTAGCCTTTGTCCTTAACAAAAATAATAATTGTCATCTTTACTTACTAAAGAAAAATGGAAGTTAGTGATTACCTTCTAACAATTCTGAAAAAAAAAAACTGTTTAAAGAGTAGGGGACTTAATTTCTCTTTGACCTAAAAAACTGATGGGATATTTCTATTCTGTGAACTGAAAATAAAAAGGTTATTTTTCTGCTGGTATATTATATCTCGTAATCTTAGAACATGATTGTTACTGCAACATGTTACATGTCTATATCCCTTTATTGAAAATATTTGTTAAAAGAGTGCTAGCTTGTAGGTGGTCTAGGCTCCTATATAGCTTAACTTGTTTTGTCTGTCTTATGCTAGAAGGATGTTTCTGGCCTTTCTAAAAATGGCATGATCACACATTTTCAACCATCTGATCTGGATATTGTTTTTAACCTCCAAAAAGATATTTTTTTGGGGGGTGGTGAGGGTGAGAATATCTCACGAGTTCGAGTACCTTGATATGCTATCTTTTTCCTTTTTTCAATGTTCAAACGAATACCGTGTACTACATAATGTAAGCTTATTTATCTCCCTAGTTGGACCTGGTCACTGACAGGTTTTGACTCTCTGATCATGTCATATGGTGTGTTTTGCTGCCCAGACCTAGACCTTTCTAATGGTTCTGTAGAACAAGAACATGTATATATTTTGTTAGTTCTGATGAGGATGATACTGAAAGTCTATACTATTCTTCTGTTAATAGTATTTGTTTGATCCTCAAATTTACTCAGGTATGAGAATGGAGAGAGATAACTACAGATTTTTTGTGCAGTTTGTCATCTGGTTTATAATACCAGAAATTGGAAGCTCCCACACTGATCATACCAACAATGCTCTTGCACTTATTGTTCTGGTCCAATATGTTCCAAGATTATATCAAATTTTTCCGCTGAGTGCTGAAATTATTAAGGCTAATGGAGTTATCACGAAGACTGCCTGGGCTGGGGCAGCTTATAATCTACTGCTGTACATGATAGCTAGTCATGTATGTAATTTCTGTTTCTTTTCATCCTGTTCAATTTTACTTCTCTTAATTTAGATATGTTTTGAAAGAGAGAGGGGGGGTAGTATGATGCTTTTTAGCAATTCTTAATTTCTCTTATTGGATTTTTTTTCAAAGATGAGGTTCCTGATTAGTGGTGTCAATTCTACTTTGTAGGTTTTAGGGGCATCGTGGTACTTGCTGTCAATTGAGCGGTATGCGACATGTTGGAAAACAGAATGCAGAAATGAAGTTGGCCCTTTAAGGTGCAGGCGTAGTTATTTAGACTGCGACTCTGTGCAGAATAATGATCGCATGATTTGGGCAAACAGTACAGTTGTGTTTAGTAACTGTGATGCCACCAATCCAAATTCCACTTTCAATTATGGCTTGTTTGCGAATGCACTGACTAATAATGTTGTCTCCTCGAATTTCCTCGAGAAATACTTCTATTGTTTGTGGTGGGGGTTACAAGTCTTAAGGTAATATTCTATAGAATTTTCTGTGCTGTTTATACGCTCTAGAATACTAATCTTTACAGGTGACCAAGGAGCACTTAATTTTCGAAAGCATCATTGTCTGACTTGCACATATTTTATGTAGCCTGTCCTCTGTGGTATACATAATTCGTAATATATTGTAAGATATGATATAAATATGTATAAAGATACATAAGCATATGAATTATACCAGAATTTTCAATAGACAGTCACTCTCTTTGTATTGATCAACCATTTCTGACTGATATTGCCTATCTTGGTTTTGCTTTAATAAAACTTATATATAAAAACTCAACAGAATTGTATTCTTATAACTAATAATATATTAGAACATCCTTGAAAATTTTAAGTAATTAGTAACATGGAACGCCTCGTATGTTTTTCTACTTTGCAACCTTCTGTATTAGCTCAAGGAGAAAAAATTGGAGCACTATATAACAACTTTGGGGTCCAATCCTGTGTATGATCCAAATGTGGATGTCACAGAATTCCTGTACAGGTCTTGTAACATGAACTAAATATTTTCTCTAGTTTTTAATTTTATGGATTATAAATAAGTAAATGTATGAGGGTGACACTGGTAAAATAAAACAAGGAATAATTCTATGCAACATTTGCTACCCATTTTCTTCTAACTTAGGTGGGTAAACATGTCACTGAAATTTCAACATGAGTATTTGATGTTAAATTCTAGTTTCTGGGGGTGATTCAAATAGGCAAAGTAAAGGGTAATGTCTGTCTATGATATACTGTAGTGAAAAGATTAGATTGGCAGGTAATGAACATACATGTGAACATCATATGCAGCAGTCATATGACAGACAGTCATATGACAGATGGTGCATCGTATGCTAGAATCATACGAGTTGCTGTAACAATACCAGATATGAGAGAGAGAGAGAGAGAAAGAGAGAGAGAGAGAGAGAGAGAGAGAGAGAGAGAGATAGAGAGAGAGAGAGTACTTAACCACAAGTTTAGTTTATAACATATTCTGGAGGTAATTACAAAAATACCCTCCATGGCACTATAAAACACATCAGCACTCCCCCTCAAGCTGGCTGTTGAATATATTTATCTCCCATACCCAGCTTGGAACACATAATCATAAAAGTACTTTAACAAAGCTTAGCAATAGACATCTTGTTACAGCAGCATAACTCTTGCAGGAGAATAAAAGGAGACTATAAGTCAGATACTAGGAATGCAGGGAAGTCCAAGGATCACAACACTGCAATACTACCAGGTGCATTCAACATGTGGGCACAAAAGACAGACAACAAAACTGATAAAACAATGGATCCAGCACTGCAGATCTTAATTCGCAGGAAACAGAGCAATACCAATAGCATATTTTAATCCATAAATTCTTTTTGGGAAAATTACTCGTACCTCCCCTGGATTCTGCCCTAATTCAAGTTTTTGACAATTACAGCTGTTCCCTTTTCGCTGGTGGTGTTAACCATAAAAGTGAAAAAGACAGATTTAATCTTGATGGGTTTAGGGTCAATAAGGTCACTCGTTAAGGTTGAAATGACAAGTTTTACCTTCATGGGTTTTCAAATCTCCTTTCCCAAATCCTTATATTTAAAATCTCCCTTCGCAAACCCTTTCTTCCACGAACATTACCTCCAGCTTGAACAACTCTGGCGAACATCACCTCCGGCGAGCATAACTTCAAGCGAGCACCTCTGGAGACCAGCAACTCCTTCCTTTGGTAAGTTCCCTAAAATCTGCTCTCCCTTCTCATCCTCTCCTCTCGTTCTCATCTCCCCTCTCATCTTCTCTTGGTTTCATCTCCCTTCACTATCTCTCTGTCCCTCTCATCTCCCTTCTTTACCTTTGCTTTCCTTCTCCTCTCCCTTCTTACTATCTCCCGATCTGGTGTATAGAATTTTTATGCAAGCTAAAAAGATTGTGAAAACATGATTTTGGGTATGATGTCTTAGATCCCTTGTATATCTGAAAATTGTAACAAAGGTAGTCTCCCTTTCTTTACCTCTGAGGTGATTGGAGTACAGCTGGACAATGAGGGAGAAATTACTTGCGTGTTCCCACACTGAAAAAATGGATCATGGAGGTCACGGAGGATCCAATTCATTTCAAACCTTTGCAAAGAGTTATTCAAGCTATATGGGATAGGGACTTACCTTCGGTGAGGAGTAGCAAAGGCGATGGGGCGAAGGAGTTGCAACTTGAAGCCGTAGGTCGTCGTTGGAGAATGGACTTACAGGTTGGAATGCAAAGTTGGATGTTGGAATTGCTACTAGCAGGTTGGATGTTGCAGGTTCTCCGTGAAATGAAGAAGAGCAGAAAACTAAAGAATGCTAAAGGGAAGAAAATTGTAAAGGGTTTTGAAATTAGGGGAAGTGACGACGGCAAAAACGACACTTCATGTCCTATTACGGGCAAAAATGACATTTCACAATCTCATTAAGGATAGTTTTGTCATTAAAACTTTAAGGATGAGATGACATCATCATCTAACACAATCAGTTAACGGACTGGGGCTGCTTGTAGCAAGGTTTTGAAATTAGGGGAAGTACGAGTAATTGTCAGAAATTTTAGGGTAGGGGTTGGAATTAAAGCAAAGTCCAAGGGAGGTATGAGTAATTTTCCCATTCTTTTTTGTCACCAGTGGTTGGAAAAAAGAAAGAGAGAACTCTTAGTAATGCTTTGATACCATGTAACAATAACAGATCACTACTAAAAAGTGTATATATATATATATATATATATATATATATATATATATATATATATATATATATATATATATATATATATAAAGAGAAGAGAGAGAGAGAGTGAGAGAAAGAGAGAGAGAGAGAGAGAGAGAGATAATTTGCTCGGCCTCATGAGCTTATTTTATGACATATTCTGGAGGTAATTACAAAAATACCCAGTGGCACTATAAAACACATCAACATCATGGTTCGAAAACTTGACCGAGACGGGTCGAGATCTCAACCTTCTCGCTAGTCTCGACTAGGTCGAGACGAGAATTAGGTTCGAAACTGGGTCTTAACCAGCCTCGACCAGTTCTTGATTGAATCTCGACCAGTTTCGAATTGGTCTCGATAAATCTAGATCCAACTCGACTTTATTGAACCAATTTCGACTAGTTTAAGTGATAAAATAGGAGTTGACTGAGACTCATTTTTTCCCTAAAATTCCTTCTGTTTTCTTCTTCTCCTTCATTCCTTGTTCTCCAACCTTGCATCTAAGGTTCGAAAACCTTTGTTCTTTGCAAATCTCTCCATTAAAGTGCTGTTGGAGCCTCATTTTGACCTGTTCTTGGTAAATCTAAGGTTTGAAGTATGGTTTTTTTTCCCTAAAACTTATTTTTTTATATGAATATATTTAATACATGTTGGTTCATCATGAAATTTATATATGTGAGTCATTAGGCCAATCTACAACCTCACCCTTTCGAAATTATTTTCTTGCATATATATTTTTTTATTTTGTTTTTCTGTTAAAAAAAAAGGTATTTTTCAGCAATTTAAAATTAAAAAAATATGATAAATATTAATTAGATGGTGTTGAAAATATTATATGATGAAAACCGTTGGCCGATCTACGCGGCCACGGTTTCATTTTTTTCTGTATATATATATATATATATATATATATTTATTTATTTATTTATTTTATTTTTTGTTTAAAAAAATAAAAAAATATGTTTCTTAAATATTAGTCGGTTTACTTTCAAAATAATATATGTTGAACACCGTTGGCCGATCTACGCGGTCACGGTTTCAGTTTTTTTTTCTGTACATTTTTTTTATATTTATGAATTTTTTATTAATAAATCATATTTTTCAGCAATAAAAAATTAATAAAAAAATATTGCTACTTATTTGTTGGTGTTCAAAATAATATATGTTGAACACCATTGGCCAGTCTATGGTTCCATGTTATCGGATTATATTTTTGAAAAAATAAATTATTTTTATTTAATATCCAAAATTATTAATAATATCTAAATAATTATGGAAAATTAGGAAAAATATTCTGTTTTCTTATAACATAGTTTTAAAATTTTGAAAAGTAATTTCAATGTGTTTTGAGTTGTATTCGCATATTTGATGCTTTTATGTTCTTCAATTTTAAGTTTTATTATTGTAAATCTATTGATTTAAATTTTTTTATTTATCATCTTATGTAGTAGTGTCTCGTTCTAAATATTATGGCTGCTTCGGGTTCTCGTAAGGGAGGTGGTGATGCTGGTCGTACTGACATGGCTTGACAGTATTGTACTGCCATTAACGGTGATAGAAAGAAAACCCAATGCAAATTCTGTGGGAAGAAGTTTGTCTGGTGGAATTACTAGACTTAAGCAATACTTGAGTAGGACTTTTACAGACGTGGCAAAATGTGCTATAGTTCATGTGGATATTACCAGGGCCATAACTGCACAGATAAAGAGAGGCCAGCAGAAAAGGGCAGGAAAAAAAAAATAAACAACAATTTGAGGAAGCAATCCGAGGTACAATGCGTGGTTTTGATGATGATAGTTCAGATGATGATGATATAGATACCAGGGGTATGACTGAGCAAGAGGCTAGAGATCTGAGACGGGCAACAATGGCTAGTAAAGTCAGCCATGAGATGGACATGGAGAGGTTAAGGCAAAGAGCCTTAGGGACAGGTGGTAGTGAATCATTTCAGCAGCCTGAAGAACCACAAACACGGAGTAAGGGGGGGGGGTTGGTTTCTATGTTTAGAAGAATAAAAAGTACTAGAGCATAACCCCAGGCACCACCACATACTGCTAGGGAAGAGAATTATGTTGAGATTCTATAGCAGGATCCAGCAGTTTTTAGAAAGGCTGGCGCCAAACAGAAGAGATTGAAGAGTATGTGGAATTGGAAGGGTATAAAAGAATTTATTGGGGATGCCTATGCTAGGTGGTCTATCTATAATAGTATCCCAGCAAATGCTAGTGGTGGCCCATACTATCAGTCTTTCTTTGATGTAGTTGCTCAGGCTGGTCCTGGTGTTAAAACCCTCACTTCATATGAAGTGATGAATGTATATCTCCCAAAAATTAAAAAAGAGCTAGAAGTATGGATAAAAGGGTTAAGGAATAACTGGGGTACATATGGGGTCACTATTATGTGTAATGGTTGGACTGGCCCACTGGAAAGTTCATCATCAACTTCATGGTCTATAGTGATGGGAAGACATCATTCTTGAAGTCTGTGGATGCATCTGCATTCACAAAAGATGTTAACTACATCTATCTGCATTCACAAAAGATGCTAACTACATCTATGGATTGTTACAGATAGTGGTGGATGAAGTTGGTGCTAGAAATGTGGTGCAAATTGTGACAGACAATGGCAGCAACTACAAGAAGGCAGGAGAGATGATGATGGCTAACTATAAACTTTTCTGGACTCCATGTGGTGGCCAATGTATTGACTTGATGTTGAAAAACATGGGCAAGATCCAAAAAGTAAAGCAAGTAATTGAACAAACACGTCAGGTGACAACATTTGTATACAACCATGGCTATTCTTTGAACTTGCTGAGGGAGAGATGTAGAGGGGACTTAGTAAGACCCAACATTACCAGATTTGCTACCAACTACATAGCACTAAAGAGCTTTCGGGCAAATATGGTAGGCCTCAGATCGATGTTTGCATCTGATGACTGGTTTGGGTGGAGGGAATCTAGCTCTCCTGTAGGGGTTTAAACACAGACTACTATATATTTATAGGAATTTTGGAGAACACTGAAGGATGTAGTCAAAATTCTGGAGCCAGTGGTGAAGGTGTTGAGATTAGTGGATACAACATTCCAGCCCACCATGCTACATTTATATGCTTCCATGGATATGTTGAAGGACCGTATAAAAGCTGTGCTTCCATGTGGAAACAAACCTTTTGTGAAGATTATCAAATATCGATGGGAGAGTCAGCTGATGCACCCATTGCATAAAGTTTGTGAGTATATTTAATAATGTCTTTAATTTAGTTCCACTTAATAGTTAGTACTATATTTTAGTCTGACGACTCATATTTTGCAGCATACTATTTGAACCCGAAGTATCAATATCCACATGTGCTTGGGCTCAAATTTGACCTTATTGGTGCGGTAAAAGATATTGTGGCAAAATTAGTGTCAGATTATACTGTACAAGCACTGGTCAATCTGGAGGTGAGTTGTATGGTTTAAGTGCTAAATTATTTGAATATCCATATATTACAATGGCTAATGGTTATAAATTTTGAAATGAGTGTAAATTAAAACGTTCAGAGATGATCTTGGGAGTTTTAGAACTCCCGCTGCAGTGGCTGGACGAGATAAGACCGATCCTGGTATGGAATTATGAAAATTGGAATTTTCAAGTAACATATCTTATTTAATATGTGTATTAAATGTATTCTTCTTCTTGTGCAGCTAAGTGGTGGTTGTTGTATGGCAAACATGCAGCTGAGTTGAGGAGAATAGCAATCAAAGTCTTATCTCAGACATGTTCTGCATCTGGGTGTGAACGAAATTGGAGTACTTTCTCCCTTATCCATTCAAAGAGGCGGAATAAATTGGGCTCTCAACGGCTAAATGACTTGGTGTACGCCCATTATAACATAAGACTAAGGGTACATTGCTTGAAGTTTGAACAAAGAAATGAACAATAACTGATCGAGCTAGCCGACATCTTCCAAATATCTTCAGATGAAGAAGATCCCTATGTGGAATGGGTGAGAGACAGAGCAGTTCTAGTGATGGATGAGCCTAGTGGGATGTCTGACCCCACTGTGTCTGCTCCGATGGGTTCAAATTTCGAGCGATTTATGTCCTCGGATGAGGGTCGTATACATGTACAGTCGCCTCCACTGTTTGACCCCCCCAGCTGGTAGTGACCCAGAAGGCGATGATGATACAATGGATCAAAGTGGCTGGTCAGCTTCTGATAGTAGTGGTGATGATGGTAGTGATGGTGGTGATAAGGGTGGTGGTGGTGGTGGTGATCCTAGACCGACTGTACTCATTATTAGATGGACTGACGAAAGTTAGTATACACACGCTACTCAAGATCTATATCATGGTGGACACGCATCTTCATCACGGCATATGACTGAGTATACACGTAGGTCTCGTCAACGGGAACACCCTTTGCAACCAGTGGAAGAAGAAGAAGATCGTTTCTTTGACATCGTTCCTGATCCTGATATTATGCCTGATGTTGAAATTGATATCATGTCCACAAGCTTTGGAGTACTGACATTAAGGGTAGCAGTGGACGGGAGCAGGGGCAGTGGAGTGCTCATGGATTTGGCACCACTTCGACGTACGATTCTTATTCCGGTGATGATGACCGCATGATGGGAAGTGCATATGATTATTCCGCTGATACTAGTAATGCTACATCACAGACTGGCTCAAATTTTGTGGACAGTCTCTTTTCAGTCCCAAATTTGCAGAGAATCACGCCCCACACCAGCCAATATATGCTCACTTTACTCCACATTATAGTGAATTGTATCCAAGGTTAGGTATCTTTAAAAACTTCCTGGATCATGTGTATGAGAAATATGTGGATGACTACCAGACCTTCTATAGCCGAAGGATGTCGTGGCTGGACTTTGTTTATTAGACCGAGATATATTTTCTTCAGTAAAGTCAATCTGATTAGATGGAACCTGCACGCCACTCTACATATGATTAGACATTGGGATGGACTGATGGGATTGTATTATTTTGTTTTGAGTATTTAAGTCTTTCATATAATGAGCACTTGTGAGTTATATCATTTTGTGGGATTTATGATTTATGAATGTATGATTTTCCGATAATGTGATTACTTTTTATGCTTCAAATGTGTTTATATATATTAAATAAGTTTTTTCCTGCAATATATAGCCTTAAAACGGCCTTAAAACATCAAAAAATGGCTTAAACCATAAAAAAAAACCTGTGGAAACTCCCATTTTTACCCTTTGGGAGTTTCGGCAGATTCTCGCCGAATCTCAGTTTTCTCAAGGGTCGAGACACTTTCGTGATCTGAGATTTTGAACTATGATCAACAGTTGCAACATGGTATCAGTGCTTTGATTTTGTAAAGCTTCTTATATAAGCTCTATTCAACTTACCAGAGCAATTACATGCGTGCATTGCAGTTTGCACTGAAAATAGCTAGGACATCTTGATAATGGTTCTTAGAGGTTGAATACCATGGCAGGAAAAAACTTAATACCATTTATTACTCCATGAAATCTATCATTCTTTAAATTGTACTTGGGAGGAATCAGGATATTGATTGTTTATAAGATACAGTAAACAGGTTTGAGAGACCATTTTCATCATTCATTTTGGTCTCCTAGTTCAAATATGAACCTTATTTTGCTTTGTTTGTGCATCCAGAGAATAAGTCTATTACAAGCATTTATCCCAAAAGCTTGAGCTATTAAGTAATGGTCACACACACGCATGCACGTGACTTTGCATGTGACACTCTCATGTGGCACTACAACACATAACACAAAACCCTCGCACATACAAGGGATCGAACACCCGACCTCCTGGCTTTGATACATGTTATAACCACTTATCCCTAAAGTTCGAGCTGTTATATCAACATAACGCAACAAAGTCTGCTAACTTATGATAACTGATATGTTTGTTTAGTTACTTTATTGGAATATGGATAAAAGGTGTTTAAGCTTGATATTGTTGCCTGTTGTGCCACTAATTAAAAATCTGTTTTCTAATGTTTCTGCATTTTGTTTGATATATTTATTGACTAATGAAACATGTATGGTTTAAGTAGTAGGGTGTACGTAAATGGGATGGCAACGGGGGCGGGTCAAATCCTAGAGTTGCCTTGTTCCATTCCTATTCATTTGGGTTTCCCATGGTCTGTATAGGTTGGATCGGGTTTGGTATGCAAAAACCCCACTTGCTACCGACCCCTTGTTGCCCTGAAAGACCACCTGGCTACTTAATGGAATTAGCAAGTCCCTTGCATGCTTGGCGGTATTGGTTGGTCTAAGACGAAGCACTATCTTATTGGGCTGGGTTTGGCATTGGTGATTGCATCCCCAATCCACCCTGCAGCCACTTCTATGCACATATTTTTGTAGGATTTATTGGTAATTATGGCCCTAGATTCTCTATCTGGGTCCATATTGTATGACATTCTGAACAGCTGCCTTCCACTGACAGGATTGGGTTGATATGCGGAATAGAATGCGGTGGTAGAATCAACCCCAAGTGGTTGGAGTCAGACTTTCGAGTTGTGCCACTGGAGCAAATTCCATTTCAAATAGATTGTTTCATTCATGCAATATAAAACTGCTTGGATATCGTACTGAAAGGGGGGAAAATCTGCATGGATATATCTTATATTGATTCAGAATTGTGATACAGCATACATCTGATTCGTTCTCTTTCTTCTTCTTTTTCAGTTCATATGGGCAGACTTTGTCAGCAAGCACGTTTATTGGGGAGACTTCGTTTGCTATACTCATTGTCATTGTGGGTCTGGTTTTATTTGCCCATTTGATTGGGAACATGCAGGTATATTCTTGCTTCTATTTAAGTATTCAAGTGACTATGTAGTTCATCATAGTTTAGTTAAGATCGTTAGCTTTTTCTATGATTCCAGGGGTTGTGTGTCACTTACTAGCTGTTCACTTTTAAGGGAACTTGTGTCCTCTTTAATAAATTGTGGCAGATGTATTCTTGGTGCATGTTTAGGGCAGCTTCTGGGGCTTCTGCTTTTGGATTACCTAGAAGCTGGGTTTTCTTATAGCACAATGGCTGGACCAATCAGAGTCATCAGTTCGGAATATCACTGCCTCCTGCCATATAAGCCACCCATATAAGACCATGAGCCCACTCCCTCCCCCCAGCTTCTTGGTGTCTGGCCTGGGGGCAGTTCCTGCCTTTTTGCTATCCAAAAGCCAGTTTCTGGGTTCTAGAAGCCGAAGCCCCAGAAGCAGTCCCAAATGTGCACTTGATGTAGCCTAACTCCAAGTGAAACATGGGTATATCTAGGATGGCATCATTGTAGTACCCATGTGTTACCATGGAGGCATAGTAATGTGATTCTACGTCACCTAAAGGATATGGTTAGAATTTCGAGGAGAAATCCCAGAACTGCAGATAGGAACAGAACTAGAATTTAGAGATATTGATAACTCAGAAAAGACAAATCAGATGGGCTTACTTTCCTGGTCGAGTAGGCTGGTAGAGATGGAGTGCAATCCTACAAAGTCTGATCCAAATCTGACGGTCGGATATTAAGATATTAGGTAATCACAGAAATAGCAGGTAACCAAAATAGAAACTCAGATTAGTGACACAGAATAGCAATCAGAAACCAGGAAATAGAAAGTCAGATTCAAATTAGAGAACTTGTAGTAAACTAGAATCAGAATTAGAAACTAAAGCTGGACAGAAATAGCAACAGATGAAAATAGAAACTGAGATGAAAAGCAAAGAAATAACTGATGAAACAGATAACCAGTAATTATCTAGCAACCGCAGGTCAAGAAAAAGTTCCAGGAAACTGAAAATAAGAGCATTAGAACATCAGGCAACTTCAGAAATCGATTGGCAGGATGAACAGAACTGATTGTTCCTTGAAGCTTCAGATCAACAGATTAGTAAACAATGATATCCTGGTTATAAACAGATCCTTGAAGATTCTGTCCATGCCATTCATTTTTTATTGATCTTTTTCTTCTTTCAATCTCAATTGAATTGAGTTACAATTTTGTCGGCTTATAGTTGTACACAAACTTGATTTTACTACATGTGCATAAGTTTATTTTTGTCAGATTCATTTTTAGCTGTATCTTATATTGCTTTGTCTTAATTATGCCTACACATTCACCAAAAAGTTAGACAAAAAATCTGAACAAAATCAACAAAATATCCGAACATTTCATTTTGGTCACCAAACCGAGATGGTCACTAAAACGAAATCTACTAAAACGAAATCTAACACTAGGGAGACTATTTGGTTGGAGAAAGCCTGTGTGAGGGAAGTGGATGGAAAAAAAAAATGGGGTTTCTGCTATTGGTTGGGAAAATTAATAGGTGACTTCGGATATGGAAAACAAGGTTGAACTTGGACAAATGGTTGTCATAAGGTGGTTGGATGGGGTTTGGCCTGCATGATTTGAATCCTCCACTCCCAACTAAAGTTTGCCTTTTGTGGCTGGCACCTTTATGGGAGGCACTTACATCTTACTTCTTAATGCAGCATGGATGATGGATGCTGATGTGTATTGGGGAAGGAGTTTGAGGTACCAATCGACCTTCTATTGTTTGGGGAGGGGGTGTTTTCATGGAGCTGTTTGGGATTAGATGGGTGACACCGCTATCTGTTGAAACTATGATGGTTGTCTTCTTGCAATTTTTGTTCCTGTATGTTGGGAGAGCAACAAATGTTTGCTAATTCAGACACCAATCTCTGCTCTCTCTGAGGATGTGGAAAGAAACTACGTATTCTTGAATTGGAATGACTGAAGTGATTCCTTTTGTATGTATTCGTATAATACTTTCTTGACGAACCATATTGTCTTATGCTATCTTACTGTTTAATTGATAAAACTGCCCTTTGTATGAAAAATTAATTAATTATAAGATTTCTAATGCTTTTGAAAGATTGATATCTTTCAGTAATGTAGCTTCCACATCTTTATTTATTTGGCTGTATGCTGAACTGAGAGAGGGAAGTCCTATCTCCCCCAGTTATTTATTTTCTCTGCTAGATGTATTTTCATTTCTGCTGGGCAAACTAGTACAGTAATATCCTTTTTCAGTATCTTAGGTCCATCTATATTCAACTGAATAGTGGTCTTACCAATGCATGATCAATCCTTCTTGTCACCGCTTTTTATTTTTTTATGGTCTTATTTATTGCACATGCTTTGACTTATAATTTCTATTCTAGACCTACTTGCAATCCATCACTGCAAGGCTTGAGGAGTGGAGGCTTAAACGACGGGACACCGAAGAATGGATGAGGCATCGCCAACTCCCTCCAGATTTGCAAGAACGTGTTCGGAAATTTATTCAATATAAGTGGCTTGCAACACGAGGAGTTGATGAAGAAGCTATCCTCTGTGCCTTACCAACTGATCTCCGTCGAGACATCCAACGCCACCTATGTCTGGACCTTGTTCGGCGGGTATGATCATCCCTCTAGGCCTAATTGTGTTTCAGTCTTTCTGATTGGGTAAGCTCATGGCAGGTTCAGGTTGGGTCCTAGTTAGGCCAAATCATGACCTACCCTTGTTCAAAGCCCTGAGTTATAGCCATATTTTATACTTTTTTTTTTTAATTACTTTTGCCATTGAATTTTCTTCACAATATCTCCTATATGGCCCCCACTCTCTTTCACACCCTCAATTGTCTGTGGGGTGTGTGCCGGGTTTCAATCAGCTAAACCTCTCTGTGAACCTCACCTGTTGCCGTTCCCACTTTCCCAGTTCACTATCTAGTTATTCAAATTCGAATGTTTACCGGGATTCATCAGATGTTTTCCATATTATAAGGGAACACCAGTCATGGTAACATGAAAACCATATTTAGAGCTCTCTTTATATTTCAAACTCATGGCATACCACTCAGAGTTCATTGACCAGAACATTTCAACTTGCCAAGTGTAACCATCTGAACTGTAACTATCGTGGGAAAACGAGATATTTCTTATTGTTTGGAACTTTGGGTTATCCAATTGGGTTTGTAATATCTCCAAGGAATGCAGTTTTACCCCCTTCAGTATCTGGGATTTGAAACATACTGATTTGTAAGACATTCACCTGTGTGTTTTGTGTATTTACCGGTGCTTTTACTTCACCATCCAAAAGAATGGAATGAGCATATTGTCTGGAGCTTGGGTTTGTTCAATATGGGTTGGAAGACTCCTTGTCAATGTGGTCCTGATCCTTGGAGTGCAGTTTATGTTAGTTCTATAAGATTTTCCTCTTGTGCCAGCATTGTATTCTGCTTCCATTTGTCTTATAGTTTTACTTTTTTCAACTAGATGTACTGGCCAAATATAGACTTGGACAACCTAAATATGTCTGTCTAGAGGTTCCATTTTGCTTTAGTTTGCAGCAGTCAAACCTTTCCCTGACCGTTCACTGTCCCTTTAACATAGGATTTCAGCCTGCTCAAAATGAGAAAATGGGAAGAAGCTATTCGTCTCCTTGAGATGCATGTGCATACTTGGCCACCTTATCATTTGCATCTGGCACACACAAGTTTCATTTGGATCTTATTCCTATTTAATTGGATACCCCAGGATATGTCCTTGGTTATATCTTCTTGTGATGGCTATAACCTTACCTAATATTGGATGACCAAACATAGTATCAAATCATCTCACAATTTCAATTGCACTTCCTTCTCTGGTGGACCAGAGGGCGTAGCCAGAGCATTAGACAATAATTGGTTTTGGAGTTCGGAATCCATGAGGTGGTGGGTTCCATGTTATCTTGCACGTGCAGCATATATGCATGTCTTGTATGGGGATGAGGATGGTTTCTCTTATATGTGAACCAACAATCAATTAAACTTCTTTCTGTTTTGCTTATTTACCCCTTTTATTTTCCATTTGCAGGTCCCTTTTTTCTCACAAATGGATGACCAGCTACTAGATGCCATATGTGAGCGCCTTGTATCCTCCTTAAGTACCGAAGGCACCTACATTGTTCGTGAAGGTGACCCTGTAACTGAGATGCTCTTTATTATCAGGGGAAGACTGGAAAGCTCTACCACCAATGGGGGGAGAACAGGTTTCTTTAATTCAATTACTTTACGACCAGGCGATTTTTGTGGAGAGGAGCTGCTTGCATGGGCTTTGCTTCCAAATTCCACTGTTAACTTGCCTTCCTCCACAAGGACTGTCAGAGCTCTTACTGAAGTAGAAGCCTTTGCCTTGCAAGCAGAAGATCTCAAGTTTGTAGCCAACCAGTATAGACGATTACACAGTAAGAAGCTGCAGCACACTTTCCGCTTCTACTCTCACCATTGGAGGACATGGGCAGCCTGCTTCATACAGGCTGCTTGGCGTCAATACAAGAGGAGGAAGATGGGAAAGGATCTCTCCATGCAGGAGTCCTTGTCTTTTTCATATCCGTCAGATGAGCAAGCAGCAGTTGGGACAGGACAAGAGGGAGAAGGCTCTACTGCTGCTTTGATGAGTTCCTCCAAGGCAAGCCAAAACCTAGCCGTCACAATATTGGCTTCAAGGTTTGCTGCAAATACAAGGAGGGGAGGTCGGAAAATGAAGGGTGTTGAGATTCCCGTACGGAAGCCTGAAGATCCTGACTTCTTTAACGAGGCTGATGATGATTAGTTTACTCTGCAGATGGTAAAATAGCAGTCACAAATAGATGTCCAGGATGAATCACATTTGAGCTCCCTCAATTCAAAACCACTTGACCCCGTCCCCGGGTGAGACTAAAGAGGGGAAATAGAAAGATGGAAGGGAGGGAGGGAGGTATTACCGATGGGCTGGCTTAGATTCTATCATGCTTTTGTTTTTTCGTCAAGTTGAATGAAAGCCAAGCCTATTCTGCCTTTGGGGTCTGCAGAGACTAATATACGTAATCCTTGGTACATTTTGCCTTGGGAGTTTCAAGTTCAAGCCTGCACCCTTGTATTGTGATTTGTGACACACACATACACTGATACACACACGCGCATACGCCAGTTCATTGAGATGTTTGCTTAATACTTTTGAGCGCCTGTATTTTATGGTATTCATGATTCTATTTCCACATATCATATAGTGTTAATGAATTTCTTTAAATATTAGCCTTCTAATTCTAATTATAGAAAATCCAGTTTGTAATAATATTGGAGCAAGTGGCTTAAAATTAGATTCTATGGTTGCATTGGAACTTTTTTTTTATATTTTTTGTTTATTTTGGATAGTATGAAGGGCAACCTGTAATAATTTTTAATGCAGGTTAGGGTTATTCCCATGGGTTTTCCCATGAACCCTAACGAATTCACCACACAGATAACTAGAATACAATGGACAATAAAAGAGATGATAGAACACATACCATTTGCTGTAGATTGATTTCCGACCGTTTCCTGTGCCTTGAATGCTTCGATTAGGGTCTTCCACAGCCTCGTTGGGATCCCTTTTGCCTCTGTGCGTATGGGAGCAACAGAGAGATAAAAATCAATGGCTGCAGGGACCCTAACCATTGTATTTATAATACAATCCCTAACCCAGAACCATTCCCACAGTGGACCAGGTTAGTAGTCTCTAACCAGTGACGAACCAGACCTGAACCGATCAAACCAGTAATTGAACTCCCACTTAACAACTGGTTAGGTAATTGATCAAGCCCACACATCAGGAATCTAACAATCTCCCACTTGGGCTAGATTAATTACAAAACCACCGTCGAAAAGTGTGGCCATGGAATCCTATTACATAATAAACCGTCATCAAACTTTGATCCACTCATCAAGCCTACCAATGTCGAGCAACAGCGGAAAATACTCCAACATATCTGGTGTACTACCTTCTGTCAGCTACACACAAGGGTCTACTTAATGATATGAATCGCCTAGAGACATGTATACATGAAAATATTATTTCATGTGGGTCCAGATCGAATAACCTTCGATCTAATTGCCTTGATAAAACCTCAGAGGCAATAAACCTTCATATTGACCGTAGCAAACCGCCACATACCCTTTTGGTCAATATTGTACTAATTGCCTTGATAAAACCTCAGAGACAATAAACCTTGATATTGACCGTAGCAAACCGCCACATACCCTTTTGGTCAATATCGTACTTTGGCACACCGTCGTGAACTATGGCTAAATACCGCCCCGTTCATTTGGCTTAATACCGCCTTGTTCATTTGGCTAAATACCGCCTTTGTCAATGACATGTCAATGAATATGCAACATAGCAATAAATGAATCTTTGAAATAAAAATAACCATGGTAATAAATATCCATGCCAAAACTATAGGCAATGTAAATAAACATAATGAAATAAATCATTATCAATGTGGGAAGAGTCTCCCACTAACCAAGCACATTTAATGAATTAACCATTTCTATATTAAACATACAGATCCCTCGAAGACTCCCCTTGACAAAACTTTTCGAGAGAATCCGCAATCAAGATGTTTAACGAATGTGCTCTACCATGATATAAATTGTTTGACCTTTTTCTCTCACCTAAAGAGATTTGAAATCCGATTTCTATTATGCTTTGAATTACTAGATTTCACATTATTATTTGAGAACAACACAGACTAAACCCATTTGTCACAATACATCTCAATAGGCCTAAGTTAAACTTACAACCTTCCGTGTCCGAAAGATAACTCTTCAACCAGATATGCTACTTATTAGTTTCACATATAGTTATAAAATTTACCTTATCAAGAGGGTGATGCATGGATAAACTTCTTTACATTTTTCCTCAAAGGATACATCTACCATCATAACAATAAATCTGAGATGGGATTCATGCCACCAATGCAATCACCAAACACTACATCACAATAGCCAAGAGTGTCACTAATCTTTGGTCCTCTGCAAGTACCGCATGACCTTTATATTCTCGTTGTTTAGTGAGCTATACCAGTATCCAACTAAAAATGTTTCAATACACTCTAAACAAAGGCTATGTGAGAATAAATATAATCTTGAGCATACACCAAGCTCGTACTTGGATGCTCTCTTTGAACATCATTTCTTAAACATAACTCTGTCAATTTGTCTCATTTCTCGATTTAAGCATCCGCAACTTAATCGTTATGCATGTACATTCAATCATTCAAGAACATGAATAATGTATACCCTTTGAGACAAACCCAGAGTTTCATTTTTCCTATCACGAGGAAACTCAATGTCAAGTACAAAGGTACTTACTCACACATTCTACATATCGAATTTATCAGACATTGAAACTATGGTTTCAACGGGTAAACCATATCACGCCCGGTCGGTGATTAACCATCAACATATATGACTAGGAAATGAATCCTCTCCCACTGACCTCTATATATATACATAATGATCAATGATAATCTCAACAAAGTTTTAAGAAGATACAACTCTGTCAAACTTCAGGTACCACTACCTGGATGCTTGCTTAATACACATATTGACTTTATAAGTCTACAAAATAGATTTTCTTTTTCCTTTACCTCAAAACCTTCTAGGTAAAGCCTATAAACACCTTCTTTCAGATTTTCTTTGATCAAAACGATCTTTACATCTATCTGATGCAACTCCAAAATAAAATGCATAACTAAGACCTCAAAGATTTGAAGTCTATACTTTTCATTCTCTTTGTGTGATTCCACTTCGTACAAGTTTTACTTTGTAGCAATCAATTCTCCCACTGAAATCACACATTTTCTTACATATCCATTTGAGCCTATGAATACACCGCTCATGACAAGAGCATAAAATCCCAAATCTCATTGATGTTCATAAATAACGATACATCAATTATGACTGGTAACCATCCAAAAACAATTTCATTATTGACAACTTGTTTAAAAACTATTGGGATCTTTATCTTGTCCAATGCCATAATATCTATTTTTGAGGTATAACTTGTGATGAAATCACAGATCTACATGGTCTATTATATCTCCTCATTGCCTTATCTAGCTCTGGTATTTTGGCTATGCATCAACCTGAATGAAGATAATTTCAATAATTATCTCATTACACTCTGATAATACTTTTGATACCTCAACTAATTGTTCCACAACAATTTACATGTGATTTCATTAAACTTATGTTTCTTGGATGTGACTGCTAACCAACATCATCAATGAATCTTGTTGAATCCTTCAGACATGAGTGGATATCCCAAAAATGATAACTCAATCTCCTAAAATAATTACTCTCCCACGAGTGTAATGAAAATACGTTACTTTCACAGTTCCAATCAAGAAGATAACTTGAACTGAAACCAACTTACATGGCACCCTATTAATACTATAGGCTGCAGAATTGACATTTTAAATGAGCTAATACACTCTCGAGTTCTCTTGATCACATCTATTTGTCACTCTTTTGTTATTGAGTCTCATCCACATGATGCTAAGTCATAAGTTTTAGCACTTGTAAACATTTGACTAAAATCATTGGGAGTATATCAATATCACCCAATCTACCTTAACAATTTACATTCTCCTTCAGATCCAACAGTCTTTAATCCTTTAATAAAAATATTTTCCCCTTAAACATCCTTACAAGTAAACAAGTCATTAACTTTAGGGGGTTTCCGAATTCTATTCTTTACAACCTTTTTCAAGTCTTTCATTAGATAAGAGTCCTAAATATCTATGCTAAGGATGGAATTAGGATATCTTGTCTAACTTCTATAGCCAAGTAAACTAAGAGAGTAAATAAGGGTTTTGCTATTGTTATAGGTTTGGATTACTTCTATTACTTAAGTCTCCAATCTCCATTACCTTCTTACTCGAAAGTTTCATGATCTTACTTTTCTTTCAGTTATAACCTTTTCCACATGTTTCTTCTGAGTTCCTGTAGCTCCATAAAATCATTTTTCTTGTCAGAAGTTTCTTACTATTCCTTGAAAATTTGTTTTTCTTTCTGTAAGACCCTACCTTTCACTTACTGCATTTGTCAGAGTATGACTCACACGTCATAACATTGGCATTCGATCCTTTCTCTTTGCTTTGAAATTTCTTTCTTAGTGTAAAGGAAATCAACTCATCTTCTGTCCATTGGGTTTATGGGTCACCAGGATCTAACTTTGCAGTTCAGGTGAGGAAGTGAAAGTCAAGTGAATCATCTATAATATTCCAATGAGTTACCTACCGGAGATTCACATATCTCGAGCTTATTAGTGATGGCTAATAGCTCTAACCTGTGTTTCCACACACCATTATTCCTCACACACCATTATCATCCTAAACCATCAAAACTGGTACAGACAACCTTGAGAATACAACATCTCTCCACCCCATTTTAAAGATCAAAATTTCTTTGGATTTTACTCTGAACATCTATTTCCAATGTTCCTTATTTCAATTTTCTTTTACCTGATCTTAGGGATTGAATATTCCTAAAGATCAAAATAGAATCTCCGCTGAGTACTAGGTTAAGCATTCCTAGACTAGCTTTCACTTTTCCATGCCAATTCATAGAACTGGCCCGCCATAACAGGCATCATGAGGTGTTTGATCATTATATGTTCTCTAATATGTGTGACATAATGCAAACATACACACAAGATAATTTAAACTTACAAAATATATGCAAGTCAATTTCCTTTGAAGAGTCAACCGAAACTACACCCTCATCCTTTTGGGACAAGAGCGCACTCGTCCTCTTACTATCTGTGTAGAGTCAATCGAAACTACACCCTTATCCTTTGGGACAAGAGCGCACTGGTCCTCTTACTATCTGTGTAGTGAGTACTAGGTTAAGCATTCCTAGACTAGCTTTCACTTTTCCATGCCAATTCATAGAACTGGCCCGCCATAACAGGCATCATGAGGTGTTTGATCATTATATGTTCTCTAATATGTGTGACATAATGCAAACATACACACAAGATAATTTAAACTTACAAAATATATGCAAGTCAATTTCCTTTGAAGAGTCAACCGAAACTACACCCTCATCCTTTTGGGACAAGAGCGCACTGGTCCTCTTACTATCTGTGTAGAGTCAACCGAAACTACACCCTTATCCTTTGGGACAAGAGCGCACTGGTCCTCTTACTATCTGTGTAGAGTCAACCGAAACTACACCCTTATCCTCTGGGACAAGAGCGCACTGGTCCTCTTACTATCTGTGTAGAGTCAACCGAAACTACACCCTTATCCTTTGGGACAAGAGCGCACTGGTCCTTCTACTATCTATGCATAACCTGCGAAGGGATAATGACTCTCAAAATTCCACCACCTTTGGGTGTATGAAACTCCTAAAGTCAAGATCCTTCATCCATGTGCATGAGTTTACATGATCTTTGACACTGCCACCTTTGGGTGGACAATGCCGCTCTTTGCTGCTTCCACAAAAGTGAAAATCTTGATAATGTCACATTTAAGTGAGCACTATCCTTCTTTGCTGTGTCTATAAATGCATAAGTTCTGGATTTGAGCATATCATGATAGAACTGAGCTTGCCACTTTAGTGGTCTCACCTAATTCTTACACAATATGTACAAATCATAATTTGAATAAACTGGGACAATGTCACTCTTAGGTGAACACTGTCATTCTTTAAAGCATTTACAAACACAGTCGCTTGAATTTGAATACATCATGACAAAACAAGGTATACCACTTTGGTGGAATCCACCAAGTTCTACCATGATATGAACAAATCCCAAATTGCAGTTCTAGTGGGATATATATAACCATGAATGTTTTCAAAATCAACTTTATAAGTCTAAACATTCAAATAAACATGCACTTTAGCTCAACAATCATTATGATACAAGAATATTGAGAAAAACCTGCAGAAACACTGCAAATCGAGCTTCAAAAGAGCATTTATTTGGAATACTACTATTCTCAATGTATCAAAATGTAATAATATCTATTCTAGATTGAAGAGCATTGAAAACCAAGTCCAACGGAACAAACCGGAGGTCAATCCGACCTTCCTAGCTCCCACAAATCCAGTTTAAAGTCGGATTGTGAATGCAGTCAAAAAACTGCAAGGCAAACAGGCCTTAAAAGTCTGGACCGGTACGAACCGCAATTTGAACCAAACCGGCGGTCCGACCAGGCAAGCCGGTCTGGCCGGTTCAACCAATACTCATCCGGGTCACATTTTCCGGGTTTCCGGGTCAACTAGCGGAGCATATAATTTGGGTCCTCGGGTTAACCCATCGGGTCATAATACAGGGTTTTCGGGTTGATCCACCGGTCCTTGAATCCGGGTTTCGGGTCCGGGCTGGCTTGACCTGGGTTGGGCCAACCCTGGCTGGGTCTGACTAGTCGGGCTGGCTTGGCCTGGGCTGGGCCAGCCCGACTGAGTCGGTCTTGGCCTGGCGCCCTGGGGCTGGGTTGCCTCGGCCCAGGCAACCCGCAACCCTGTTAGGGTTACCGATCCGGCGCCGAGTCGACCCGGCGATGACTCGGCGCCGTCAGAAACTTTTTTTTTTTTAAATCCAACTGCCGGCGCGTGGATCTCACGCGACTTTTCAGGCGGTGCGTGGGGGCGCGTCCGGCCACCGGCGGCGACCATCTTAGTACCGGTAGACTCGTTTTTCCGAGTTCTACAATCTGGTATAATTTATTTTAAATTTTACCAGTCCGAAAATGTTTTGAAAGGTTTTAAACTTTGACAGTTCGTCGAAAAAATTATGGAGAAAAACTCTCCCTTTTTCAATTCAATCAATTCTACCATTCCTTACCTACGATCCTAGCTCTGTGTGGGTGGCTCTGATACCAATTGTAATAATTTTTAATGCAGGTTAGGGTTATTCCCATGGGTTTTCCCATGAACCCTAACGAATTCACCACACAGATAACTAGAATACAATGGACAATAAAAGAGATGATAGAACACATACCATTTGCTGTAGATTGATTTCCGACCGTTTCCTGTGCCTTGAATGCTTCGATTAGGGTCTTCCACAGCCTCGTTGGGATCCCTTTTGCCTCTGTGCGTATGGGAGCAACAGAGAGATAAAAACCAATGGCTGCAGGGACCCTAACCATTGTATTTATAATACAATCCCTAACCCAGAACCATTCCCACAGTGGACCGGGTTAGTAGTCTCTAACCAGTGACGAACCAGACCTGAACCGATCAAACCAGTAATTGAACTCCCACTTAACAACTGGTTAGGTAATTGATCAAGCCCACACATCAGGAATCTAACACTACCGGCCAATGGGGAGGGAGATGCAGGAGAGGAGGTTCGAACACGGGACGACCTCCACTCGACCTCGCTTTGACATGACATGGCGCTACCACCCGAACAAGTGGACATCCATGGTCGCATTAGAAGTTAGAACATTTGTGGACATTATTTTACTCTCTTTAAGTGAATTTGGAGGGTGATCATCTGGGATGGAAAGAAATATAAGCTATAAGGCCATTCGATCACAAGAAGGATGTGTCGGGACAGTATTTCTTTGCATCGTGTTGCTACGACCCCCGCTCTAAAACCTAATATCAGTTGGAGTATTGGTCTGAAACACACAATTGACAATTGGAAGAGACACTGGTAAGGATACCTGTTGCAGGGAAGAGGGAGCTTCCAAGCGTAGTTGTAGCTGGGTTTTCTCTCAACAAAGAAGCTCGCGCTGCAACTCGATTTCCACGGTCCAGTAGAGGTTCTAAGATTGCAGCAGAGAGACGGGAGATGGAATAAGACAATAGAAGTTTTTTTGACAGTTAACATTATATCTCTGCTATTTCTCCCCTCCCCGGCCTCTTCTTTAGCATCTCTCCTCTATTTTAGCATGGAACAAAGCACCATCACCAATGAAACAGATCAGATCGTCGACCGTCCGATTCGAATCTTTTATAGAAATTATACAAGCCGTTGATACTCATACTTGATTCTCTTTTGAATGAATCTGACGGTCAGAATTTCATTCAGGCGGACTTCTATAATCTAAGCAGCATCGCGAGTAGCAGAGATGAACAAGAAGATGTATTCATGTTAGCGAAAGGGTTCGGAGGGAGAGCCAAAAACTGTATAAGGATAGGAAGCGAGAGGCCGAGAGGGTGAAGAAAGCCTTGCAGTATTCTTTCAGAAATTGACACAACAAGAAGAGGGACATGCGCTCCCTCATTCGCTCCCTTTGGAACGAAAGAATCAACGCTGACACTCTTATTCATGGAGTAAGTTTCTTACTTGTAGTCAAATGGGTCGCACATAAAAGTTAAAGATAGGGCTGTTCGTGGACTGTTTTTGGGTTGTACAAAGAAATTTTAACAACCCCAAAGAAATGGTGTGGCTCTTATTCATCCTATGCCTGCTCTTGCTTTGGTGGTTCATCAAATTTCTTTCATTGAACAGCTTCTGGATGCATGTGAGATGTGGTAGAGGTAGGAATTGGGAATCTTCCATCCCCTACAAAGCTCTTGGTGTCATCTATTTTATTTCATTAGCTAAGTTGGGGTTATTGGTATCTTAGTAGACAGTAAATGATTTGAAATGCTTTGTCTGAGCTTCGGAATAGAGACTCCACAGGGGAGATTGCATCATTTGTGTTGCCATTCCTGAAAGGGAATAAAACTGAACACTTGAAACTTGAAACTCATTGTTTCCAGGATACTGTCTTAATATAATACAACAAGTCAAGAGTTAAACTAAACCAAGACCTCTCTTTTTCTTTTTTTCTTCTTCAAGTAAAGCTGGTTTCATATAAGGAGATTGCCATTGCTGTTGATTGATTCTGTGGAGCCCTTGATTGATATCTCGAAATTTCTCCAGTGTTCCCTAATCAGTTTTGGAAGACTAGAGGTTGATTTCACACATGATTACTCCATTAGAACGTCAGTTAAGTCTCAATAGTTATGGCTTTCCAATAAAAAAAAATTGTTTACGTATGGTGTATTGGTTATTGCATTAGTACCAACAGATGGTACCGAGTAGGTGAGTAGGACCTTCTTGTTTCACTTCTATCCTAAAAACAGTATTGTCATTTACAAGAAGTAGAATAACCAAGTATTATCAGTCAATCAAGAAAATGAAAAACGAGACAAGCATAGCTTCTGAACATTGCCGCTGGCTACTGCATGCTTCCTTTCATTGATTGTTTGATTGTTGGGGTGGTATTTGAATAATCGCTGTGGTTGGAGATGTGTAGCTTTAAGTTCCTACATTTTCCTTGTAACTTAATGCAGAAAAAAGAACACTTTACAGTTCACACTTTCTGTGGAAAATTAAACAGCACTTGGAAAGTACAACTTTTTTCTTTTCTTCTTTACTTACTTTACAATCCGGACATCCAAAAAGAGCATAGAGGGTATGGGAAGAGATTTCCACTAAAACAAGTTTTACCTGCAGATTCCAACTTGAAGCCATTTGAATTGAGTGTACATGAGTGTGGAACTATAGAAGTATAGATTAGAATTATGAGGAGTATGATAAGTGAGTATCTGAAAAAAATTTGTTAGTGGTAGTGGAGAACGAATCTGGATGCGAACAATTAGAAATTTCCGGTTTGCTTGTTTCATTGTTGGAGCAAGTTGGTTTCGAGGAGGGGTTTCTAACATTGTGATTCTTGATGCAACTTTTCTCCTGTTCATACTTCAAAGTAGTTTGGGAGTTCATGGCAGACTGGAAGATTATCATGTGGGAGTTAAAGGGTCATTTATTTCTCAAGGGTTTCGATGGGGTGTCATGTTCCCACCTTTTGTCTTGGCAATGATGGGAATCTGCTAATGAGCTTCATCTTAATATTCTATTTAACTTCTCCTTCCATCCTGTCTTGGTTAAGTTTGTTATAAATCATCTACCGTCACCTCAGCTACTACTCATATTGGAGATCAAAGAAGGGAAGGGAGGGTTCTGCAGAGTCCTATAGTGACAAGGTGTCTTAAGGCATTGGGTAATGCATTCAGTTTAAATCCCACTATCAAGTATTGAATTTAAATATTACAGATTTGGCATGCCTTGCATGGATGCCTATTGGAGTCAGATACAGAATTACAGATACTAAGTTTAAAATAAGTTGGGCTTATCAGATCTAGGGTACTAACACTCAAATAATCTGTTCCACATATTTAGGTCTTTTAGGGGTCCTGCATGCACTTCTTCTCAAATCTCCAAATTGTAGAGTCCCATGGCCTAAAAAGGTTGATTAGATCCGATTGAACTTAATAACTCAGACATTGAGAATATATATTGTTATGCCGATTAAGCTATGCATAGCCTCTTATATAGTAAATTTTGATACATAAACAAAATTCTTAATGCAGAAAACTAAGGTGTAACTACAGATCTATCACTTAAATCTATTTCAGGAAGAGAAAAAGTACAATCCACTTGTGACAATGTAATACAATGAGAAACAACAATGGAGAAGAAGGAAAGAGAGAAGAGAAGAGGAGAAGTTGAGAACGATGGGAGTCAAAATGGAGAAGAAGGAAAGAAGTAGAGAAGAGAACTTGTGTGTACTCCTCCCAATTGTATAACCTTTATTTATAATAGAAATCATAGAGTCAAAATTCAAAATTACAAGTATGCTCTTCTTTTAATACTTACCGACAACAACTTAACATAAATCCTAATCTAACTACGATAGCACTCTAACCACTTCAACATTGCCCCTCAACCTGAAGCATGGTCCAGCTCGGAGCAATTAGTACATAGATAACTAACCACACCCATACATGTGGCACTCAAAAGTACAGCACGAAGCCCAGTCGCATGAAACAAAAGATCCACACGAAGAAACCTTCTAATCACAACACCAAAGTAAACATAAACCAGCCAGCCACAATCACCTATAATAGAGAGAAATCTTCATTAACAAGAACCCCAAATAACAATATAAGCGACAATAACCACAAACTGCAGGCAAGAAAATTTGCAACACAAGAACAACTGCAACAACATCAATAAGACCATAGTAGCGGTAGTACCAGGGAAGATGAATAAATCATCATTGCGGGCCAAAACCTGAAATCTTCACCCTGAAAAACTCTAGGCAAATAATAAAGGAAATCTCTGAAAAGAAATCTTCAAGGCAAGGAAGAAATCTTCAACAAGAAGAAATCCACAATGACAAGTCCTCATTGAAATTTTGGTCATTTAGCCTATTCTCTAACAATGTTTCGACAAAATGAGTCGAAATTTTTGTTGACATTTCAGCTTGTTTTGTCGGAATTTCCGAGATTTCATCCCCTTTGCCCAAGAGTTTCAGAACTGCTAGAAAACCTTTTTTTTTTTTTTTTGGTTGACAAAATCCTTCTTTTTGCTATTGAATCAGTGCTAAAGATGGACTGTGTAACATCCACTTTAACATTTAATTGTATTTGAAGCATCATTTGGTCAAATTTCTCCAAATTTCAAAACCTATAAAGCTGTTGTGGTGAAAATGAGACAGTACACCATCATGGCGTACACTGGCAAGTAGCAACTTAGGGTCCAAAGTGAAACTGCCATTTTTTATTTTTATTTTTTCAGAATCTAAAGGTTTACATATGTTTAGATACTTAATTAGACTTTCCCTGAAGTTTTAGTGCAAAATATGGTCATTTGACCACCGAAATGCCCTTTTGAGACTTCCGGTTGAAATATGCCAAATTTTCCCGAAATTTCACTTTTCAGAAAAATATTTTGGTTTTTGCCCGGGATGAAATGCTTGGCAAAACCGAAATTTCAAACCTTGCTCTGTAGTCTATATACGTTACCATTGTTCTTTTCATATATCAAGTTCTAGACTGGTTTCTGCCCATTTCATTGTTTGCATTAACCACATTTCAGCCTTATTCAGTTTGTCATATGGTGTTTAAGGTTTTAAGTGTGACTGCTATTGTTTCTGTTTTGAGTTTCCTTTAATTTTTAAAATTTTGTTTACTTTTCTTCTATTCTTTCTTTTTGTGTCAGGTGAACTATGGTAACTCTATGCATGGCCTGATGAAGGAAGAGGATCCAATTAAACAGGAATGTGCTATCGGAACCCTTTGATGCACGAGCCTTATGGCTTCAACACCCTTGTAGACATCTCAAGGAATGCCTTCCCTGGGAACAAGAAGGTGGAAGTTCCTCCCAAAAAGGAAGGCCTTGCAATACTTGTTTAACTGTCCATTATGATAAACCTCCTAGTTCAATGTGGTAGAGGTTTTATGGAACTGGAAAACTCAGAAACACCTTTGATAGGTTTCTTCACCTTTCTTGAAATGTTCTGCTTTATGGATCTCTATCCCAAGTGTTAACGAATGTTCAGGTGATGTTGCAGGGCTAAGAAAGACATCAGGCAGTGAAATATTTCTGGGTGAAAGGAGGGACAGAAGTGGACCTGGACAATTATGACATGAATATGAGTGAATGAGAACGTTGATAGCCTCTACTCGTGTCCTAGCTTCGCCTCAATAGTTTGTCTCTTGCCTTCAGTTCTACTCAAGTTAGCTTCAGCTATTTCAAGAGTTCGCTGAGCTTCTTGCGGATCAATGTCAAAAAGTTTTGGGTGTTGCGAAACTTGAGCAGTTTGTTCTTTTCTATTTGCTTAGCTAGTGTTTCTCTTGATTGATGCTAACCTAATCTGAAGTAGTTGGCGCAATTTGTTGTTTAAACTTACTGTTTGTTCTCTGAATATTTCACGAAACCAAAGTCTGTTAATTTAATTACATGGTGAGCAGGTACTTGCTTGACTTGCTTCTGATCATTCCATTTCACATTCAATTTTCATGAGGTAATTAAATTGGTCTTCGGGAGGTCCATCAATTCTGATCTTGGAATTCTTCTACTGCTGCCTTACCTTGCGAGAAGTTGCAATCGAATAGCGGGCATCAAGAACCCTCAAAGAGACTCACTTGAGGATGAAACCCATATTAGACTTGAAGCCTCCCGTTTCTTGAAGGACCTCCTTGGCCCTACAGACCATCTTATCTCACCCACTCTAGAACCCCTGTACGTCTGATAGGAGGCTAAGCGATGATGATCTCCACCTCTTCACAGCCCCTACATCACATAGGAGGAGATCCAACAAATATTGTTGGAAAGATGATCACCAAAGCGATCCACTTCTTTTACCATCATCATTCCCCCTCTCAAATTCACCAACGTAACTAACTCCCCCAGACTTTCTCCGATGACAATGTCAATTTCCGAGCCAAAAAGTTCTCCATCGTGTGCAACCAGAAAAAGAAAAACTAAGAGAGGATAATGATTGATGTGCGTCTGCCGGGAGTCGAACCCGGGTCTATTGCTTGGAAGGCAATTATCCTAACCGTTGGACTACAAACGCAGGTTATGATGAAGCACTGACTTATAATAATACAAACATCTTACTCACTTTTCCAAATATGCTAGTCAGCAGAATTGGCTTTCCAATAATCTAATCCAATAGTAAATAAATTTCAAGGATTAGGCTCTCTTTGGTATGTATTATAGAATTAATTATATAATATATTATGATACATGTAATTGTTTGGTATGATTTATGGTACTTATTTATGTTTAAAATAAATTGATATTATTTAGAATCTATAAATATGTTTGAAGGTATTTATCATTGTGATAATCTATTATCACTTCTTGATGTCTAATGGTATTAAACGGTTATTATTTAAGATTTATAATATATCCTCATAAATGATCTATTATAAATAGTTTATTAGTTCATAAACATAAATATAAACTATACCTAAGAGAGCCTTAAAAACTCAATATTATAGCTAGGATGATCAATGTACAATGAACATTGGTAGTCACTCGTATCCGTCGGCCCCACAATTGTGATAATAGTACTTGAATAAACGAAGGCAAAAGGTCTCGTATACAGTTGTGTACATAGAAGATCATACTTTTAGCCGTCGAATGAGTGTAATCTCAAACTACCATTTTCCTGTATAAATGAAGAGCTGATACCATGACCATGTACAAAAACTGTTTCCATAAACAAATTTAAAAAATAAAAAATAAAAAATGTTGCAAGGGCCAGTAAACCTTTTCTTCAATCTTCATCATGAGGTCACATTCCCTTGTAGATATGGAGAATGGGATGTATCATTGAAGATTTATACTCATCTCATTGATTAAATTTTAAAGGAAAAATTACACAGACACCCCCTCTACTATTGTGAAACTACACAGAACTATCCTATCTTTACAAAAGCTACACAGAATATCTCTCTAACAATGCTATCATACAATCTCACCCACACCGTTACTTTCAACTTAACGACAGAGGGTCAATTTTTTTTAAGAAGAAAATACCCTTAATGAATGACGCCTCTTCTTCTTATCTTTCAACCACTTTGGGCAAATGACGTGAATCAAACTGATATAACTCGATCACTCGTGCTATCAGTAATCTCCACATATAAAAACATAGTAGAGTTTTCCTTTTGTTTTCTTTCATATCCCTGCAAAGTTAAGAGATTGAAGGAAAAACAAGAACAGAACCAAACAGAGCTTAAGAAAGAAGGAAAACGGCAAATAGAAACTAAATCTGGAAACTTATTTGAGTCTAATAAGAGCAAGACGATTGGAGACTCCAGATATGTTGAATCCCTTTTGTCTATTGCTAACTACCATTACCACATACTGGTTCGGTAGAGCGAGACGAATGGAATGAGGTGAAAGTCCCTCAATATCCCATATTCCTCTTTCTTTCCGTCTAAGATTTTGGACATAAGCAGCCCTACCCTAGCCGACACTTTTCCTGAAATCTTGGTCTCTGAAACCAGTCCTATTGAGAGAACCAATTTCTGCTACTTGGCAGAAACCCAGTCTTTCTCCTGGAGTAGTTTCAGATCATTATAATGTCTTTTATAATTGATTTTTCAGCCCAGAGTTAATTGGATTCTATAGGAAACTGGGTTACAATTCATCCACTAGATTTTCAGTCCGGTTGAACATGAATTGAGTGAGTTCCAAGGCCTGATCGAACTCTAGGTTGGTTGCATGTTAACGAGAGTGTTAATCACCGAAAAGATTACAAAATCAACAAACGATCGACTGTATTCGGCGAGTTCGCTGAAAAATAACGAAAAACAGTGAGTGAAAAATGTAAATTTTTTACTGGAAATGATAGGAATTTAGCAATAAAATGAGGCAAAACTAGTGGTTGTATGATGAAAAAAGATAAAATTCTAGCATAAAGAGATAAACTTCAAAAGAATCACTCAAGGGAACAGAAAATTCATAGAAGAACAAGAAAATCGAAGAGAGAAACTTAAAAATCATTATAAAACCAGCAAATTGAGCTCCAAATGCAAGAAATCAAGGAAAACAGAGCTTTGCAATTCTAAAAGATAACAGAAGAATTGAAGAGGAAAACCATACCTAGTAATCTGGGATGAAGATCTGAACTCAAACCCAAACAGATCTGACCTTCCATCATCAAGGGTATTTTCGTCTTAAAAAAATTGACCATATACCGTTAAATTGAAAGTAACGGTATGGGTGAGATTGTATGATAGCATTGTTAGAGGGGTATTTTGTGTAGCTTTTGTAAAGATATGATAATTCTGTGTAATTTCACAACAGGTAAAGGGGTGTCTATGTAATTTTCCCAATTTTAAATCATTGCAAAAAGGAAATTGTTAAAATTGAATTTTATCATAAAGTTACAAAAATACTATCTGATAGTGATGTCATCTAGTAGTGCATAATTGTTTCTAACCATGAATACACTTTTGAGCTGAATCCAAGGATTTAGAACTTCGGTATATATTCTGATCCACTCATAGTGCATCGGGATATATGCAGATCCACTTTGAAAGGATGGGATCTCACTGTAGTGGTCTCACTACAGAAAATCCCAATCCATAGCAAAGAGGGAATGAGGGTTATACATGTCAGCGTCAGGTTCACAGTGCTACAGGGCCCGTAGCCTATGTTGGATGTAGGCCACACTTGTAACAAATATTATTCAATGGTTAAAAATTGGTTGAAACAATTTAAACATGGGAAAAGAAGTTACATCCCATCGAAGCACCCTTCCTCCTAGGAAACTACGCAAAACCCTTTCTTCCTACCATTCCCTCGACTGCAACTGTCAACCTTCCCGCCAGAGGCTACCGTTGGACGCAAGGAGTCCTCTTGCAAGTACAGAAGAGCCCGATCTTTTCGGATTCACATCCTCTCCTCTCTGAGATTCGGGAGGAGGGGCGGCTACCTGCATGGATGGCCGACACCTGACTCTCTGGTGAATCCGAGCCCTCCATTCGAACCGAAACCCTCTATCGGCTCAGCTTATCCGCTTGGGTGTCGACTCTGATGGAAGGCTTAGATCATCCAAGAGCCAAGTATCAACCATCCATCCAGACCGTCGCCCCTCATGGGAAGAGAGGATTTGAATCCGATCTTTTCTCCCTCCTTTTCTTCCCCCAACATTAATGACAAAAATGAAAAAGAAAAACCCAACATCCATTTGATTCGATGTAAAACAGATATGTACTCATATCTTATGTCAACTAAAACACTCGCCTTTAGATACATTCATGCATACGTGGCAACCATCCACCATAGACTACAGGCCCAAAAGAACCCGACGCTACATGTCAACGGTGTGCACAGCTTTCCCACAATAATATTATTCGAGAATCTGTAACTCATATCTTGTGTCTTGTAATCAACAATTTTTTTGTCTGGTAGTATTCTTATTAAATGTGTTTCAAGCCAAATGCATAAGATGATGCCCACGGGAAAAGTACAAAAGACGAAAAAATGTGTTAGAAAATTTGTTACCAAACATACCTTAATTTTTAAGGAACTTTTCATATATTAATATTTAAGTATATTTAATGCATAAAAATTTATACATCCATCAATTATTCAATTTGTTCAAGTTTATAACAGTAGACATGTTTGCTACCTAATCTTATTAATTATTTTTTTACAATTATGCAAATGTCCTATTTAAAACATTTGATAAGGAGTATAAATTACGACACAGAAAAAGTGTCTCATATAGTGATTTTACCCGTTTAAGTACATGTATTTTTTACTTCTATAAAATCGACTCTTTGAATATATCAGACTAAACATAGCATCATCATGAAATGGGCGTAAGGCTACGTGACCCCGAAGTGATGATAGCCTTGAGCACTGGGTACTGTCTATAGCTTTATGACAATGGTAGAACGTGCTTCGATTGAAATACTAATGAATCATTTTCCCTTGGATGTATTAACAGGTCCAGAAACCTTTTAAGAGGTCCAGAAACCTTTTAAGTCATTCTTTTGCTCTAGTTCTCAGGGTTCAAGATCTGTCCTCTTTTCTAGTAGTGAATCATCAGATGATTAATCCATTGATTTGAGATTAGATAAACAATCAAATGAGGGATATATAATAATCTTTTGAACACAAGAAAAAGGATAAATCGCGACCATAATGGTTCTCCTTTACATAATTAAGTAACACAAGACGAAGGACAAACCACGGCCATAGGTTGATCCTTTACATAATTAAATCAGCTGTATAACTCATTTTAGTTCATCACATAATGATTCTTAAACATTACTATACATTTGTTTATGATATCTCACTGTTTCATAATCAAATTTATAACAAAAGATGCAATTTTTTATTATTTCTTCAAGAAAGAAGAGAAGCACTACTGACCTATTTGTTACCAAGTCTATAAGGTTCTCAAAAAAATATATACTATAGGTCTGATATGAGGGGACCCTTTTACACTTGGGACCAACACTATTATGAAAAGAGAGGGGGGGGGGACCATACATTTCATTTTGGTTATGATATATCTTATATGGTTGGGCTTCTTCCGGATTAAACCAAGATTGTGTGTACTTATTGGGGGAAGTAAAAGGGAATGGTTTGAAGTTTGAAGAGACATATAGGGTAGAAAAAAGTATTGTTATATAGAATTTTTTTCAAGCCATCAACATCTATTGATTTACTATTTCAACAAATAAGAAAAAAAGAATCTATGATTTACTAATCCAAGAAAAAAAGAGAGAGATTTTTATCATTTAGTGTACTCCATTGACAATTCTGTAGTAGTTGTACTGTAGGTGTCATATAACTCTAGAATTGACATGAAGGGTGAAAAGCACCTATGGGGTGGGGTATATCCATGATACTAGACCTTCATTTTAAAGCGACTATAGATAAAACTAGTCCCTTTTAATATAGAAATGTTGTTTGGTAAGGAGTGAAAACAGCCAAAAGTGAAGAAAAAAAAAAAAAAAAAAAAAAAAAAAAAAAAAAAAACTTTCTACCTCTACTTCCATTTTAACACCCCTCTAGAAGTCTTCTCAGCAAACAGGACCTTGCTTCCAAACCAAACTATTGCAAGTAGAAAACTTGCAGCCAAAGATCCTTCCCCTGTAAACTGGTAGAAAACTTGCAGCCAAAGATCCTTCCCCTGTAAACTGGTGTTTGCCTTTTGGAGTTGTCTCCCATTAAGACAAGGAAAAGTTAAGCCTTCTTTGGCTGATTGTGTTTGGTTTGTTTCCTGGGAGGGAGAGGGGGTTTGTTGTTGGCCCCACCACCATGTCTTCTCCATCCAATAAATATCACCCTCAACAACCACACTTTTGGAAGTGCATCAACCATGCCCAAGGGGGCTTATTTGAACGATGGGATGATACATAAAGATGCTTGATGTGAAATGTAGGGTTTCACAAGTCAACCATGGTTTTAGGTATCGGATCGGATAAACTGATACAGTTGTTCTATATCGCTATTAGCCACTGTCATTACCTGATACATTCATATTTTTTTTTTTTACCCTTCTAATATCGTGAACTAAAACCATGATCACAACCACTAGAAAATCATGATGATTGTAGAGATTAACTACTCAGCTCTAGTGATTCTCCCATTTTGGACAGGTTTTAATCATAGTAACCCTGATTGACCAAAAAAGCATAACAAAAAGATCAGCATAACAAACCCATGATATCTGATTTGGTCTGGAACCCCTGAAACATCATCATTTGTTAACACCTGCTTGGTCGGATGGATGGTTGGTTCTTGCTTGGCGAAGAATGAGGCAGGGAGTAGAACTCAAGTTGGCGGGAAGTAGAACTAAAGTTCGAACCTCCTCTCTTGCATCTGTTCCCCACCCCAATAGTATAACATAGAATATGACCGATAAACAAAAATCATGTCAACCCGTGAATCCCTCCTGAATGACTGACTAGTTATCAACTAATCAACAAATCACATAATATTCCATATG
The DNA here is from genome assembly GCA_028583415.1 of Protea cynaroides. NCBI lineage: Eukaryota > Viridiplantae > Streptophyta > Magnoliopsida > Proteales > Proteaceae > Protea > Protea cynaroides. The sequence continues at coordinate 122,055,104 of CM053276.1, read as the reverse complement.
ATGTGAGTTGTAATATATCATTGACAGGATATCGATTTGACAACCCAAACTCACATTGGATCCGTTTCCTGATTAGGTTGACCCAAACAGAACTGATGACCAGTTTGTGGATCAGGTCTCAAAAATAGGGTCCAGGCCATATCAATAAACTGGGGTATCCATAGACAAGGCTAACTAAGAGCCTGAAAAGAACATTGGAAAAGAGGGGGAAAAAGCCAAAGCAAGAAGGAAAGAGGAAAAGAGAGTAGGCCCATGAGACTTTCTTTCTTACTTTAACTAAAAGCTAAGGCAAATATACAAATAATTGTTATACATTTCTCAATATAATTTTGAAATTGAGAACCAGACATATCTAATACAAGATGGGCTGAATCTGAAATACAAAACACACCCAAGCATAAATGAAAAAAAAAAAAAGGACTGCTCCTACCTATAGTAACTTCAACATACAAGAGTTGAAGATGAAGAATAAAAGAAGAATGTCGTATGTGACAATTGCCCCCAAAAAATTTAAGTGAAAAAAAAATAAAGTAGTAACCAATGGAGAAAGAGACGGTAAGAATTCTTATCTGTGCAATTCAAACATGATAAGAAGGAAGAACTTATTATTTGGCTTGGAGGGATTCTCCTCAGCCCTACCCAGTGTTTGCAAGGGCAAAAGACTGAACTTCCTCTTGATCTTGAACTGCCTGCCATAAAGGATTTGCCGCTAAAATTCGTAGCAGATCTTTCTGTTCTTGTACCTTCTTTTTCTCTGCCTAATTTGTTTGTCTTTCTTTCCCTTGCATTGTTAACTCATTTGCTCTCCAATTAGATCAAGGCCCACAAGGAGGAATGACACTCCTTGGAAGAGTAGGAAGTAAAAGTGGACTCCTTGGGCTGACAACAGGCTCCTGACTGATGCTGTCAGTAAGAGGAAAGCAAGAGCAAGCTCTTTCTTAAAGATTTTGTTGGTCTTCTTAGGAGGTGGGGGTGGTGCTGCTTGCTGTTCCTTCAATTTGTTCAATTCAGACAGTTCACTTTCGGAAGCTCCTCTGTGTAATTGCGGTTGACTGATGGTCTTTGATTCACTTTCTGCAATGGCCAGAAGATCAGATTCTGAAGACCTACCTGCCTTCTTGGTGACAACCCACTCATATGAACTCCCCAACTGAAACAATCCCGATACCATGGCATTGAATTTTGTCACCGACATGGTGTTCTCAAACAAGAGATAAGGGATAATAAATGGGAAAGATTTTGGAGCTGGAAGAATATTAAGGAATGACATGAAGACAGGAATGTAACAGATGACCCAAAGGGGAAGCTGAGCTTCAGGAACAAACATTGTTAGAGGAAGAATAATGCAAAACAATGTGAATGAATAGAATGGGAGGATCAGCTTCCTCAAGAGAAAGAATAGTAGAACTAAGTTTGCCTTCTTCCAGAATGATATCTGCAATTGAATGACATAAAGGGTGTTTTTCAGAAAAAGAAAAAAAAAAAAAAAAAAAAAATCTAATCTTCAATTTGAAGGGAAAGGAAAAGAAAGAAATAAATCTACCTTTGAAGTTATTATGGCCGGAAGACACAATCGGAAAAGTTGCATTGGACCAGAATGCCACCTGTGTTGCTGTTTCCTATAAGCTTCATAAGACTCAGGAACTTCACAAAGAGCCTGAAATTCATAAAATACAGGGAACAATCAACAAATGGTAATTCAAATTATGGAACTACATTCAACAACAAAACAGAATAAGAAACAAAAAAAAAAAAAAAAAAAACAAGCTTACCTTCACATCATTAAGATAGATAAACTTCCACCCATTAAGATGAGCACGAACAGCTATATCCATATCCTCTACAGTTGTCCTTTCGAGCCAACCCCCTGAATCCTCCAGGGTTTTGATTCTCCAGACGCCAGCAGTCCCATTAAACCCAAAGAAATTTAAGAAAACTCCATTAACCTGCTGCTCTACCTCAAAGTGAAAACACAGATTAATATTTTGGAGGCGAGTCAACAAGTTCTCATCCTTGTTCACAAAGACCCAACGAGCCTGAACCAAACCCAATTCAGGATTGCCCTGCAACACCAAGTTAAAACTGAAAAACTTAGCAACCACCAAATTGTTTGTTGGGGAATTCACTCAATTAAGCCAAGTGAGTTTATCCAACCTTAAAATGTGGAACTGTGAGCTTAAGGAAATCTGGGTTTGGTTGAAAATCTGCATCAAATATCGCAACGAACTCGTAATTCTGGACATAATCACAACTCATTGCAGACTTGAGATTCCCAGCTTTGTAACCAGTTCTCACCAAGCGATGCCGATAAATAATGTTGATACCACGTTGGCTCCACTTGTTGACCTCCCCTCTGATTAAGCACATGATACTATCATCACTAGAGTCGTCAAGAACTTGAATCAGTAAACGGTCTCTTGGCCAATCAAGCCCGCAGACGGCGGAGATAGATTGCTCATATACCTGAAGGGGTTTAATGTTGAAATGGTAATCAAATATCAACAACGGGATTAAGCTACAGAAATTGTGTCGTTATACCTATCTGTTACATGATTTAAGAGCAAAATAATATTTTTATCCGAAATTATTAGAAGAAAGATTGAAGTATCTACAAAAGTAGTGAAACAGGGTGGATGGTACGAGTAACTTACCTCAACCTCATTACACATGGGAATCTGAACAAGAACCATAGGATATTCGTAGCTGGAACCCTCAATATCATCTGACTTGAAAGGATCCCCCCCTTCAATTCTGGGCTTAATTCTCTTGAACTTGATCCAGAACATTCCCAGACACAATATTAACCGGTCCAAAGACTGGATAACAAAGAGAGCAACACAGAAATTGGAGATGGATTGAATTGGGGGTGCAATGTAGTTGGCTCTGAATTCCAACGAGGAAACATAGACCATATGGAACCACCCCTGGATCTCAGCGGTCCTGGGAATGTGCAAATTTGAGTTCTGCAAATAATGCCAGCCCTTGAAGTGTGCAAAAAACTCAATAGCCAGAACTGCCAAGGAAATCATTAAGAAGGTTCGGATGAATCTGAACATTATTTTGCCCCTAAGAGATTTGTCACCACTCTCCATGGCTACTCCCTGCCCAAAGATCAACCTTTTCTTAATGGTTCCAAGCAGAGCCCAAAGCAGGTTTGCAAGCCAGCTGACCCAGCCAACTGCTCTGTGAGCCTTGAGGAGCAAAACCCAAGTGAACTGCTTTGCGTTCTTGCCCCTGTCCTTGTCCACCGGCTGGAATGGGACATCAGGATCTTCCAACTCCACAACAGAATAGTTTGGGTTCTCCATGGTCACAACCACTGGAGTTCCCGTCCTCGTTTCCTTAGCCCACCAAGCAGAAAAATCCAGTCGTGGAGCCATTTCTTCCCTCGGGTGGATTAGATACTGAAAGAAGAAGAAACTACTCCCCAACTTAAGAAGCAGAACTCAGTAGCCTCGAAATGCCCAATAAATCTTTAAAACCTAGATGGGCTAGATCTGGAAGACAAGAAAACCATGACAACCCATTTGAGGTTGCAATACAGAAAACCTGATTCCCCAATCAAAAACCTTATAAACCCCTTTGAACCCTCTTGCATTCCAGCCCCAATGCAGCAAGGAAAGGACAAAGAGGAGTTGGAAGGGTTTTTTTCCCCGAAGGCTCTACAAGCTACTCAAGCATAGAGAAACACCTTAATGGAGGAAGGTATCTGCTGTTATAAAGGTCTAAACCAAGTCCACCTTTTAACATTATAGTTTCTACCAGAGTAGATTAGATTCTAACAATTCTACTCCTAAGTAAAAAAAAATTTTTATGGCCGTAACTAAGAAGAAAACAAAGAAATTAAAAACAAAACGAAAATTAAACTCATTCACCACCAGATCAGGAAAAAGTAGAAGATAACACTGAATCTCTTAAACTAACCCAGTCTAGGGTTTTGGATGTGGAAGAAAATTAAAAGTTGCAGAAGATGAAAAGAGGTAATCAGGACCAATGATTAAATTAATTGAATGGCAGCGATAAAATAATACAAGAGATGGGTTGAAATAATAATGCAGATCCCAACTGGCCTCGATCTTCCCCAAATCTGAACGTTTTTTTTTTTTTTTTTTTTTTTTTTTTTTTGGGTAAAACCCAAATCTAAGCTGATATGGTAAGGGGATCCCTTACACTTCAGCCCACAATTTCACCCAGTTTCCTTTTAACAGGTCTCAGAGTTGCCTAAAACCAGTTACACAGTCACATTTAAAAGGATAGAAGAGTATATATAAAAAGTTTTTTTTAATTTAAAAATTAAAAAGGAAAAACCAAAAGAAGTAGATAATGATGTCCAACATCTGCATAGCATACACATAAACACTCACACATGAAGGGCACCCATGCTGCCATGCATGGTAGCAAAGAGAGATAATACCAGAATATTCTCATGGGGTACTACCTATTTCTACACCTTTTTTCTAATCTTCATTTTCCACGGTCAATGAATGGGAAAACTATCCTCTATTAAAATAACACAAAAAGAAGTGGAAGGGCACTCCTCCAAAAAGTAGTAGGAACAGCCGGTGGAGATAGAATCTCCTTAGTTACTATGATATTATCTACTTAAGTTTACTTTAACCCTTAAAAATGATCTTTATATCATGGGTGCTTAGGTTATCATTGTAACTATAATTCTCTTAACTAACTCTAGTAAAGGTATTGGTTATTTTAATTATTCTATGCATTAGACTCCTACCCAATATTTTTTATTAATATTAATAATGATATAGTGAGGATAGAAATACTTGGTTCCCTCTTTGCCGTAAACCACAATAACTTATTAAGAATGAAAATGAAAGCAAATTACTCAATAATTCATCGGCACCTCCTTATATTAAATAAACATCAAAAAAAAAATGTTAATGTGTTGAGCATTATCCCCACTAAAAAAAAAAAAGAATTTGGATCCTGTCCAACAGACCAGCCCATTCAGTCGAGATCAGATAGATTGGAATCACTCGACAGAGATTTGTAGGCTAAAACAGATATTTTTCCAAAAAAACCCCCACATTCATATTAGAAAAAAAATAACAATTATATAAACTAATTTTAGTATTTTTGTCATAGAGGACCACAAGAATGCAAGATGATCTTATGTTCTAATTAATTCCATGCATGGAAGATGAGATAGCCTTAATCATTTTATGTTGCATAAATTTACTTACGTATCCAAATCCTCTTCTCCCAGTGGTTCGGGAGGAGAGACAGCAACCCTTTAGATGGCTGACGCTTGGGGCTCGGGTGAATCCAAGTATTCCATTCAAACCGACACTCCCTTTTCGGCTCAACTTTTCGACTCTGATAGAGGACTTGGATTCATCCAAACCCTACATATCGACCATCTAAGGGGGTTGCCGTCTCTCCTTCCGACCCAATGGGAGGAGAGGATTTGGATCCCTTACTTACACCGTAGTAGAGGTTAACTTAAAATAATCGCATGGGAGTTTTCCCGAGTTGACCTGGCACGATGTCACCGACAGTTCAAACCTGGCCGACACCATGACACAAACAAAACAAGAGGTACGGAAAGACCAAAATGATCCCACAGCCACGTGAATCCATCCCCACCGTTTGCTAAGGCCAACGCATATTGTGGACCCCACGTACACAACCTTAGATCTCCTATCTGAACACTTGAACATGGGCTGTCTCCCTTTGATACCAATCCAATGGCTGATTATTCACTTCCATCGGTAAGAACAATCTCATTGAATTTAATAAAAATAAGTATATTACAGGTGTAGCAGTAACAGGCATATCCAAGATCCCGCCAAGTTTAGGGGTGGGACCACCAACTATAGCGGCTCTCCCTCTAAACTAAGGCCATTTCCTCAGTTTCACCGTTAAATCCGGGGAAAAAAAGGATGATTAAGGTCAACCCTACCTCATTTCTTTTTTTTTTTTTTTTTTTTTTTTAAGAAATAACAATAAAAATAAGGTTATTTATCATTAAAAATATAATTTGAAATTGACAAATTAAAAAAAGAATAATTGAAATTGAAAAAATTAATCCTACACCGGCACCGACACACACCATGCATAAAAGTTTGGGTGTTGGACTTGTGATTGGAGACATGAAGGTTCCAAGCAGAGAGAGAGTCATTAAATGCCAGGTGGGGGCCTTGGTTCCCTTAAAATTAATTAATTAATTAAGGGATCCCTTCGTCCTTGGCCCTTGTGCTTTGCAGCTGTGATTGTATTCTTAAAAGCTTGTGATTTGGGGGTTCATTTAAGCATTTAACAATTAGGGGTTTTTTGCCCCTATGAGTTGCCCGGGTTGGAATAAAATTATTACAACTATTATTATATTATAATGCCATTGTTGAATAGAAGGTTCTAAATCTAGGTTTCCGATATGTAGCAGTTAAATTCAAAATTGATTCGATTTGAAATTCTGGATCAAATCGTTGCATAGGTTCAATGGAAAACTGATATATGATCGATAATATTAAAATAAGATTAAATCAGAAATTGATCAATACCGATTACTTGAATCTTGATTGAATAGTATCTAACTACATTGGCTTTAAATGAGATAATTTTCCCTATAAATTTGAGTGATAACCAGATGATGAAATTTGTCATTCTAATTCTAGATTCAGGGTTAGGACTAGAATTAACCCTACCCTTAAGAGACGCGTTTGGCTGGATTCTGGTGGGTCAATTCTAGAATTACATCCTAAATTTCTTAAAATCCAGAATTATGGGCTACAACTAGAATTGACCAGTAGGAGACACGTTTAGCTGGATTCTCTGGTGGGTCAATTATAAAATTAAATCCTAAATTTTTCAGAATTCAGAATTATAGGCTAGAGTCTGGTCAGTCAATTCTAGAATTACATCTTAAAATTCTCGGAATTCAGAATTTTACTCAACCATGGTTTTCGAAATTGGACAGAAACCAAAACAGTCCGATTAAGTCTGGACCAAATCAACACCGAATGGTAATTGATTAGTTCAAATCAAACCGACTCAATTGAATAGCTCAAATCAAACCAAATCAAAATTGGATAGTGATTAATCTAAACTAGTCCGGTAATGGACCGATAAGAACCTATAAAGAACCAAAACTAGAACACAACTAGTCAGATAGAATCCATAAAACCAATTTTTTTACTAAATATATGTACAAGAAACCGAAATTGAACCAAAACAGAACTGATAAGATAAGAATATAAAACAAAACTGGACCAAAACCAAAATTTTCTTAATGGTTAATAATTGGACTTGAGTATTTAAAATCGAAACCAAACCAAACCATCCCATTGACACCCATCAAAGCTGATTCTATAATTATAAGCATGCCTCATGAGGCGGTTCTTGAATCTGAAATCCCAATTTTGTGATTTGGGAGTTCAATTGAGGATTGAAATTGGGTAGAATTATTGAACTCCATGACAACATTGTAATAACAATCCAAATGTAATGAACCATAATTATCATATTAAGTCAGTTGAATTAGTTGGATCCATGTTAGCATAATGTAATATTAAAAAAAAAATTCCTGTAATTATTCAAATTAAAAAATATATTCTCAGAAGTAAAAAGTCAAAAAAGGGTACAAGGACAAGAAAACTTAAAAAAAATATTCAAATTATTTCTTTACATCTAATATGGTTGTAGGCAAAAAATACATTGTCAAGAAAAGTACAAATATAATACAGGTACTACCTACATCATAAAAAGACAAAACTATATTTTCACCGTAACCTCTAAAATATAATTAAAATATTTTAAAGACTTTAGCAAAACTAAATATTCCATTTCAATTGTTATTAAAATAAGAAATAAAAAAAAAGAGAGGGGAATGAGGAGAGAACCGAACCGCTAAGCCCATTTAAAAGTTTTCGGTGTACAGACGTCGATCAGGTACGCTATTAGATCATGGATATAGAATGATATTGTTTAAAATTATTATTGTTCTTCCATATAAAATGAATGGCCAATACAGCATAAGCGGTCATGCACAAAAACTGTTCCCAATAATTTATAAAAGATGTGAAAATATGGTTTATATGTGGAAAAAACTTAATAAAAACTTTTAAATCTTATTCATAATGGTTGTCAAACCATTTTTTTTTTACAAGTTTTAATGAAATACACAAAAAGTAACCACGTTTAATGCTGTCGCCAAAAAAAAAAAAAAAATTTCTCTTACACACCCTTGAATTTTATATGAACAAATCATGTATTTTTGCCATGTGGATGATTGATGTGATAATTCTCGTCATTGACATCTTGAGCAAGAAATGGATTGGCCACGTATTAAATTTTAGACCGAAATTTATCATTTCCCTTTCGTCTGCATTCATATCATCATGTATTCTTTTGTTAATCACGGATTTTTCATTTTCTAATTTTTTCAATTGGTAAACCTTAATTAACCCAAAATTTGATACGTGAATAGAAAATCTTAGGATCTATTGATCTACAAAAATTTCAATCTCACTTAAACTGCTACTTGGCAATTATAAAAGGATAACATGGCCGAATCTTAGAACCAACTCACCAAAACCATGGTATATGGTTTCTGGTCTTAAAAAATCCTTGATTATAGCGTGTAGAACAGGAATACTTATAATCATTGGATTCCTTGTTCTTTGTTGCTTCCATTTTCTTATTTTAAAATTTCTTTCTTAAGTCATTCCGGTGGAAATTAAGTCTTATTTTAAATGTTCTCACTTCCTGTAGCTTTCAATATTTCTGTAAACCACAAATGAGATTCTCTAATTCTTTCTTCTTCTTCAATTATTTTTCATAAAAAAAAAAAATTAGATTTTGAGTTAAACTATTATTGAATAATTCGTTTACACATAAGTGTATGTTCCTTGTTCCATGGATCTTAATTTCATCTTAATTTCCTGATCAAAACATGGATATTAATTATTTTTTATTATTATTATTTTAATGTGAGATGAGAGCTGGAGTTGAACTCACGATTTCATATAATTCGAGATTGAAAAGAAACAAGATCTGATCTCATCTAAATCATTATTTTCTCTCTGGAATGAGACACCAAAGAACCACAACCATGTCAAGCACCCATTTTTTTTTTCAACTGGGTGGAGGTGGAGTTGTTGAATCATATTTGTTTGACTCAATATACCATTACAAGGTCGGCCAGATCTGATTGGATAGGTTTTTTTTTTTTTTTTTTTTTTCCGGATTTTTTGGAGTGGGGTTGGATTATAATTCGAATAGATTATAAATTTCTTTTTAGTCGGTAGACTAGGTAATTGATGTTTTGGTATGTTAATATCTACCCTCAAAGTGAACAAATATTTAAACCCTCTTAATTATGAAGTTTCGATAATACATCCCTCTTGTAATCCCAACCCTTGATTTCTCTGTTCCCCCAAAGTGAAGATTTTCCCCATGTTTTAAAATAGCGAATAGCAAGTACTTAAAAATCAAAATTCAGGAATATATATATATTTAGTTAATTAATTTTTCCTTAGATTTTTATTGGCTGGCTGATTCATTTTTTTTTTCCCTAGAATCAATTTTATTTATCTATGTAAATTATAGAAAAATTTCTCGAGAATTGCCAACCCTGCCTTGAATCCCTCACTTTGATCTTCAGCTCGAAGAGGTCTAAAAAGAGTAGATAAATAAGAAGATGGGCCGAACTCCTTCAAGCTCAAACTCTATTAATATTTAATCATCTTTCATCTTTTGAAGGTAAATTAATAATTAAAGATACAAAATACAAGACATCAACACCAAAGAATCTCACCAAATGAGAAAGGGACAAAAAAAAAAAAAAAAGGTGACATATATATATATATATATATATATATATATATATATATATATATGAAGGTGATATTAGAACTTCATAAGTCGTTATCATAATCATATTGAAGAGAAAAAGAAAATAGGAAAGCAATGATTGCAAAATAGTTAATGGATTTCTTTCCCTTTTAAAGTATCTAGAGATTAAACCTATTACGTAAGTGCCTAATATTCCATTTGCCTGAAATAAAAAAAACCACACAAAATAAACTTATAAAATAGAGTTTGGATTCACATGAAAACCTAGTGCACAAGAAAACAACAAAACAGTCAAGATCATGATCATTTTAGGTTCACCTAAAAACATTTAGAAGAAAGACTAGAGAAAAGTCATCTCATCGGATATAGTATCGGTATTAGATATGAGTATCAATTGACGTGTCATATCTTTTTAGTATCAGTCATGTGTTAATACTTAATCTTTAGTAAAGGCCAATATTGATCAGGTATCGATCCTTATATTAATTTAACAAAACGATATTGTATCACTCTTGACTGATACAGATATGATTCGACCGACACAATACTAAAACTACTCGCAATGCTAATGGAAATAGGAAACAATGGTAGGTTTTGAAAGATTATAATTAATAATGAAACGTTAAAGTGCATACATCAAGTGGCTAGAGAGTCACAATCAAGTGTTTCTATAAGGAGTTGTGCACAATTATAAGGTGTAATTAAGAAGGAGTGATATATGTTAAAATCTGAATAGAATATTGGAAAATACATGCAAAATGGGTTAAGGTAGTTGGGTCATGATCACATGATATTTGACTAGTTGTAATAGCTAGGTAGGGCCCATATTTTTCCTCAATCACGTTCATGCAATTATTTTATTTTTATTTGTTTCCATATTTCATTAATTTCAAGATTCTAACACCGCTAGTTAAGCCTTCTCTCAAGGCGAATTAATTAAGGCCTCCCTCTTTTATGACTAAAATGTGCTAAACCCTATATACTAATATATTAATCTTATCACATGCCAAATTAAGGAGTTTGACTCAAGACGTGTTTGGATCACATACATAATATATATTGACTTCCCTTAAACCTTGTGCTGTCAAGCCATATTCAGGCCTTTTTTCCTCTCTCTAAACATGTGCTAATCCCTCCATGTCTGACAAACAAGAAGCTGGAAATGAGTTGCAGTAGCACATGAGAGAATAAAAAAGTTTAATCATTAATGGTATCTAGAACCAATATAACAAGGTTTAATATTAGCCCTTGCTAATTTTCTTCTTCTTAATTTTGGGTCAAATCTAACCAAGATTGTTTTTCTTCTTCTCAATTTTCCCTAAAGGTTCGACAGCCCTTGTTAAGTCTCTCTCTCTCTCTCTCAAGTCAGAACATGCTCTCCACTAGGTCGGACAAGTAAATAAAAGAACTCAGTACTAATAATGAAAATTTTATTCTTAATATATATATATATATGATATTATTTGCTTATATTTTGATTCTATCGTGTGTAAAAGAAATGTTTTCGCATGTTACGGTCAGGTTAATACTACCACCATCAAATGGTGGGATCCCACAAAGAGAAACGACCATATATAAGTGGAGACCCCTTAAGATAGAGGGATTGAGAAGATAGAAAGAAAAGAGCAAAGATTACAAGGTATGGAGGTATGAAGGGAAAATCAAATCTCACCCTTTGACTTAGGCATGAACACAATGTGCTGCTGTTGTGGCAATGTGCAGTTCCTCAAATTCATTTTCAGTAGCCTGTCAATTGGGAAAATCTAGATTATTAAACGTAAAGAAGATAATTATTGAAAACTTTTCAAATCTGGGTTCCAACTTTAATCATATGTCTCATCCCTTATTGACTATCTTTTCTTATTTTATGTTATTTCAAACTCGACAGATCAGCAATGGTTTTGGGCTCTTCTTTTTTTTTTTTCATATATATTATTGATAAACTCTAAAACTCATTAGAATTTCCACGTGGCACTATGCCACCTTTCTCGCTCCTGAAACTACAGCTTAACCCTTTCGGGCTACCAACCCCCCCCCCTTTTTTTTTTTTTTTTTTTTTTTTTTCTTTTTTTGGTGTGAACCCTTTTGGTATTCCATGGAACCAAAGGAAGTCTAACAATCAAAAGTGAACAAGTGGCAAGTTAAAAAAAGGTTAACTTGTTAGAATTCTTTTGATGACGGTGGCCCAATGGGCCCCAAAGTCAGTTTCATGTGGAAACAATGAGGTATTCTTTCGCCTTTTTCCATTGCCAACGTTGACACGGCAAACACGTATACCGCGTCAGAGACAAAAAGATAACGTATGATTACGTCATACGTGGCATCCATTTTAGTGAATCGGCCCGGGCCCTACCTTGAAAGCTTTGTTGGACCTGGCTCGTTTCCGTTTAATCCCTATGGGCCCTAGATTTCATGGACTGAAGATCAGCCCAATTTATTATCTATAATTAAGGAATTATATTGAAGAACAGATGAGAACATGGAAGAATACAGAAGAAGAAAGACTATTTCGAGGATAGTCACCTCCAGAGTTAAGAAGAAGACTTACTCAATTATTTTTTCTTTTTCTTTTTTTTTGCTAACGATGGGTATCCAAATCTTCGACCTGACTAATCCCACGGGTCTATACTGACCCCACAACCGCATAACCAGAGTTAAGACGAAGACTTACTCAATTCATATCCCTTCGCATCTCCTCGTCCTATAGTTTTATACTAATCCTCTAGTTACACATGTGTCAGTTACATGGTTGTTACAAAGTAGTTACATGATAATCGGAGGGAGCATAGGTTGTGTGATCAGAACACTCGGACTGTTTTAACAAGATGGGCCTATAGAATTGTTGGAATGTTTATTAATAAGATGGTCCAGGCCTTACTTTGTTTAAAAGTTGGTTTGATGTCTTGATCAACCCTATTTCTAGATGTAGAAGCCCATTAAGGGATGTGATCATGCTCAAAAATAACGTCAATGGTCCATTTTTTTTATGTTTATATCTACACGGTTTCCTCATATCATTTCGCTAATAAGATGGTCCAGCCCTTATCGGTCCAAACTAAATAGCCAATTTCACACTATAACTACGATTTTTATGGGCCAAGCCCATATTTGCTGGCCCTGCAGCCCAGGCCTGGAATGGGAGACAAAAAATCACCCAAACCCCAACCTTGCCCATATGTCACCCACCCGCCTCAGATGTGAAATACATATCACACAGATAGATCCTCACTCAATAGACTTATCCATTAAGTAATGATGTGGCAAGAGTAAAAATTATATAACGGTGAAATTACCCTTTATCATAGTAATTTATTATTTTACCCTCCCTCAATTTACAATCTTTTTTTTTTTTTTTTAAAGGTAATTTACAACTTTCATCGTGTGAAACTTACCATTAAAACCTCTTAGCATTTGCACCGTCGATGGGTTCTTCTGACTCGAACCAGTTCGATATCTTTGGGATTTACTAAAAGTACTGCGGTAATTAATCCAACTACCACATCTTGTTTTTAGCTCTGCGGTAATTCTTCTAGACATGCGAAGCTGTATTGACGGCTACTATTTGGTTTTGTACCGTAGTTCCATTTTGGATTCTTAATGAAATAGCACAAGGGCTTGTGGGCAATTGGAGAAACCACCATTGTTCCTTCTAGCTTTCTCCGTTCTGAATTGGACAATTCCATCTGAAAAATCAGAGCTTCTTCACATTAGGGTATCTGATTTTTCCATTTCCAGAGATATTGAAGATAAAGCCCTAGTAAGCAGAAGGGTTGGAGGGAGAGACTTTTCAATGTCATTTGCCTTAAGTTTTCTTCTTCACTGCTTTAAGGTTGCAGGTGGGCTCGAAGTAAGGGTGCAAGTTTTACCCTAATTACCCGAGTCCGCCTAAACCGGCCCTGAAACCTGCCAAGGTTGAACCCAGCCCAACCCTGGCAGGACTGGGTTAGGGCCCAAATTTTGATCAAATCCTGGCAGGGTTGGGTTGGGTTAGGATTGATCCCTTGGGTTGAGCCCGGCTCAGCCCGACATATATATATATATATATACATATATATATATATATATATATATATATATTGTTGCAATTGATATTTATATTTTTCATGATTGATATTTTTTACAGATTGTGTTCGTTATATGTTTAAGTTATAATTGTTATATATATGTTATTTGACCATTTATTGTATGTTTCAGGGTCAATCCGACCCTGAATCAGGGTTAACCCAACCCAACCCGGCCCTATCAGGGTCAATTAGGGTAATTGTTATATATATGTTATTTGACCATTTGTTGTATGTTTCAGGGTCAATCCGACCCTGAATCAGGGTTAATCAGGGTTAAACCAGTCCAACCCGGTCCTATCAGGGTCAATCATGGTAGGTTAGGGTTAGGCCCAACCTTGCTAAGGTCAGGGTTAGGATTGTACATTTTTTGACCCTGGCAGGGTTGGGCTGGGTTAGGGTTAAGTTTAATAGTCAGGTTTAGAGTTAGGGTTTTGAAAAACCTGACCCAACTCGACCTTGTTGCAGCCCTAGCTTGAAGCTTTTTTGCACAAACCAATCCCTCCGTTTCAATGGGGTCAATCTATGAATTGCATAGAAGGTTAGAGGGAGGGGGTGGAAGGGAAGGGGTTGGTTGAGGCGGGGGGTGCTAACCATGGGGGCTAGACTAGGTTTCAGAGTCAGGAAATCCTTTGAGGAGGGCTGAAATGGGACTTCACCAGGATCAGACGACATAATGGTTGGAACATGGGTCTCGGTAGAGGGATGAGAGAGAAGTAACGAAGGAAACAGAGATGACTTGCAAGCTTCCAAGGCAAGAACGAAGCTAGCCATGGAGACAATCAGCAAGAAGGAGAAGGAGCAGGGAGCTCCGGAATGGCATCCCCCTGGAGCCATAGAAGAAACCCCACCCCTAGACCATCAGAGTTGCAGAGCTCCTACGCCCCACTTTTTTAGATTCTGAAAACAAAAGATGCAAGAGAGTAGTTAGGTAATTTCACAAATTTTGTTAGTTAACTTAAAGATAGAGGGTGCGGTTGAAATTAATCCCTAGTTAGGGGGTTGGGTGACTTAAAGGGAAAGTTCAGGTTTTTTTTTTTTTTTTTTTTTTTTTTTTTGGTAACACACCAACTTGGGCTTGGGTCGCACACAATTTTTAGCTGGGCTTGGGTCACAAACAATTCTTAGCTTGGGTTTGGGTCAACAACTGTTTTAATGACCTTCCAGTAAGGGTTTTAAAATGTGTAGTTTCGGTTTTGGTTTTGGTTTGGTGTGTAATAAGTAAAATCAAAACCAAGTCATTTATTAAACGGTTTTCAAAATGCTTATTTCAGTTTTTAAACAATTTCGATGTTGGGAAAGAGAGGAAAAGAGTTAGGAACAAAGTGGAGGGAAAGCCAAGGAAAACATTAAAATAATTTTAATAATATATGAAAGTGGACCTTAGATTTCAAAGTATGTCAAGTAGAAAAAGCATTAAAATAATTTTTATCATATATGAAAATAGACTTATGATTTAGAAGTATGCCATGTGAAAAGCATTAAAATAATTTTTTTTATTTTATTTCTACACATGTAGACATTTAACACTAACGGATTAAAATAAATGTCTTGTCGGTTTTAACAGTTCCAAATAGTTTGTTTAAACGGTTTCATTTTTTAAACTGGAATCGAACCGGTTAATAATCGGTTTCATAATTTTGGTTAAAGGGTTTGGTACATGGTTCGATTTCATTTTTAACACCCTTACCTTCCAGAATGCAAAGCTGAGAGAACTAACTAACCACGGATTATTGCTTATTAGGCCAATTCATCCTGTCCATATTAAGTACAGGCTTCTGTTCGTCCAGCCCGTGTCAGCAATTTTCAGCCCGGCCCACATTACCTTTTAGATAAGCAATGGGCTGGGTTTGGGCATACGGGTCCGAAACAAACAAGCTATTGCATCCCGTCTCAGCCTTCCCAAACCCAGCAAAATCACCTGAATCTGCCTGATTAATATGTTAAAATTAATTTACACAGGCCAGCCCAAATCTCCCCGATTACAAGTGGGTTCGGTTCAAGTTGAGCCCCTTGGCCCTTTATGGTAGAGACTGACCTGGTTTCCACCCCTTCGTCCGTCATCAAAAGGTGATGATGTCATCAATTCCATGGCATGCATGAAATGGAAGGAAAGCTTCTGAGCTACTTCATACTGCATCTGGTATGCATTCTTAAAATATATTCTCAAAATAAAGAATGTATTTCTACCATAGAATGAAAATAGGCTAAAGTACGATTCATTTTCATTCTGGGCTGAAAATGCACATTAGGAAAAGAGTGCATACCAGAAATGATCACGTTCTCTTAACACATTCTATGATCTAAGAACAAGAATATATACCAAATACTGTTTTTGTTATTTCACAATGTGTTCTTGGCAGTGCATTCAAGAATACATATCAAACATAACCTAAGCTTTAACTAAGGTATAAGGTTTAAGATTTAAGATCTGATTTGATATTTCATTATTCATATGAGGTATGATTTTTTTTTTTTTCGTCGCCTTCACGGATTTTTGCATCTGAATGACCGAAAAAAGAGAGCCGAACTATTTTTTTTTTTTTTTTTTTTTTTTTTGCAATTTCAATGATGACTAATGTAAGACCCACACTTCGAAAACCCAGTCTAACCTATGTTTTACGTAGTGATAGGTCTTCCAATCATAATCGAACTGGAAGAAGAGGTCGGGTGACGAACCACGACATCTAGGTATGAGAAACGACACTTAAAAATCAAGTTTTTACATACCGGTCTCACTCTATGTGCAACCGGTATGTGTTTGCAAGTGGAGACGGACTCCAATGGGTCCCACACTCCGAATCCGAGTTTAGAAAATATTTTGTATGAAAGAGACCTTCTTAGAATGGTTTCCCACTCTATATATGAAGCCTTCCTTCTCCTTAGACTCTTTCCAAACACTCTCAAACCCTAGAACCGTCTGGAGGAGATTTAAGAAGGAGCAGAGAGAAAGGAGGCCACTCGAGAAGGGATTTTTCGTAGGAGAAGGGCACCGCCATTCAACAAACACCGATAAGTACTCGACTTATGTATTAACGTTGGGATTACGAATCGAAGCCGTGAAACGACGTAATGATCCAAAACCCTGGAACTGTAAAACCCTAGTTCTCATCGAGATCCATTTTGAGAAGGATGCGATGAAATAATCTAAACCTAGATAACCAAACAGGTATCTTGACCTTAGAATGGTTTAGGAAGAACCCTAAAACCAAGCCGATGCTTTGGGTTTGGGACTGGGATGTGTATTGATGCAAAGAGAACAGGTGATGATCGCATATGCCTCAAGACAACTGAAGGAACATGAAAATAACTACCCTATACATGACCTAGAATTGGCAGCAGTTATTCATGCTATCAAGACTTGGAGAGACTATCTGTATGGTGAAAAGTTTCAGATCAAGTTTGACCACAAAAAGCCTGAAGTACCTCTTCAAATAGAAGGACCTGAACATGAGACAGAGGAGGTGGTTAGAATTACTCAAAGACCACGATTGTGAAATTTAATATCACCCAGGTAAAGCAAATGTCGTAGCAGATGCTCTGAGTAGGAAATGGGCGACGTTGAAACCTGAAGCAGGGACGGATACAAATGATGCATTGTGTGCTGCAATTTCTGGCTCAATGGAGAATGAGGAGCAGCTCTTACTAAAGTCGGCATATGATCAAGTGGAACAAGGCTTGATACATAAGTTTACTTTGTCGGACCTGATAGAGGAGGCAAAAGCAGCAGTCCTACAAGACCCATACCTCAGGACAGTGCATGAGGATTTGGAAAAAAGTAAGACCAATCCTGACTTCACCTTGGATGCAAAAAAGGTACTTAGGTATCGTAGACGTTTGTGCATACCTGAGAATGAGGATTTCAAAATCAAAAGTCGAATTATGTTGGAGGCTCACTCTACCCCATATTCAGTACATCCTAGAAGCACTAAGATGTACCATGACCTAAAGAGATTGTACAGGTGGAGGGGTATGAAAGTAGATGTGGCTAGATATATTTTCCAATGTCTAAATTGCCAGCAAGTTAAAATAGAAAGGCAGAAACTCGCAGGTTTATTGCAACCATTACCTAAGCCAACATGGAAATGGGATTGTATCACCATGGACTTCGTCACTGGCCTGCCTATGACTCCAAGGTCAGTGAATGCAGTTTGGGTAATTGTAGATCGCCTCACCAAGACCGCACGCTTCATTCTTGTCAGACCACAATATACCATGGACAGGTTGGCAAAGTTGTATGTAGACAACATAGTCAAGCTTCATGGCGTGCCTGAGAGCATAGTGTCTGACAGAGATCCACGCTTTACATATAAGTTCTGGAACGAACTACAGAAGGCTATGGGAATCAAATTGAAGTTCAGTACGACATTTCACCCTCAAACAGATGGTCAGTCAGAAAAGACCATCCAGATCCTAGAAGACATGCTTCGAGCATGTGCTATCGACTTCAAGGGAGTTTGGGATGAGAAGTTTTCACTCATCGAGTTTGCCTACAACAACAGCTACGAAGCCAAGATCCAGATGGCTCCATATGAGGCCTTGTATGGTAAGAAATGTCGAACACCATTGTTATGGAACGAGGTTGGAGAAAGACGGATCGTAGGATCAGAATTTGTTGAGAAAATTTGCAAAGCAATGGACCAGATCAAGGAAAGAGTGAAGACAACTCAAGTGCGTCAGAAGCACTACAATGATACTAGTCGCCGAGATCTCAAATTCACTATTGGTGATAAGGTGTTCTCGAAGATATCACCAGTCGAAGATATCACCAGTCAGAGGCCTAAAGGGGTTTGGGAAGAAGGGAAATTGTGTCCTAGATATGGGGGATCATATGAGATTTTGTCCCAATGTGGCAACATGGCCTATGAACTTGCATTACCACTTGCAATGTTCGATGTTCACAATGTATTTAACGTATTCCTACTGAAGAAGTATGTGAGAGACCCCTCGCATATTCTAGTTGCGTACCCTCCAAATTTGACAAAAAACTTGACCTTTGAGGTAGTACCAGTCAAGCTCATCAGTTAAAAAATACAATAGCTTCGTAGGCGTGCTATACACTACGTCAAGGTAGTTTGGAAGAGTCAGGATGTAGAAGAAATCACCTGGGAGGAGGAAAATACTATGCGACAAGAATACCCTCAACTTTTCAACTCTGAAGTTACGTACAATTTCAAGGATGAAATTTCCTTTAAGGGTGGGAGAATTGTGAGACCTACATGTAAATTTCGAGGACGGCATTTCTTTTTAAGGGTGGTAGAGTTGTAAAACCCGCACTCCGAAAATCTGATATAACCTATGTTTTTATGTCGTGTCAGGTCTTCCAATCATAATCGGACCTGAAGAAGAGGCCGGGTGACGAACCACGACATCCAGGTATGAGAAACGACACTTAAAAACCAAGTTTTTACATACCGGTATGTGTAATCGGTATGTGTTCATGAGTGGAGACAAACTCCAATGGGTCGCACACTCCGAATCCTAGTTTAGGAAATATTTTAGACGAAGGAGACCTTCTTAGAATGGTCTCCCACTTTATATATGAGGCCTTCCTTCTCCTTAAACTCTTTCCAAACACTCTCAAACCCTAGAGCCATCTGAAGGAGATCTGAGAAGGAGCAGAGAGAAAGGAGGCCACTCGAGAAGGGATTTTTCGTAGGAGGAGGGCACCGCCATTCAACAAACACTGGTAAGTGCTTGACCTCTGTATTAATGTTGGGATTACGGATCAAAGCCGTGAAACGACTTAATGATCCAAAACCCTAGTTCTCATCGAGATCCATTATGAGAAGGATGCGATGAAATAATCTAAACCTAGATGACCAAATAGGTATCTTGACCTTAGAATGGTTTAGGAAGAACCCTAAAACCAAGCCGATGATCGACTGGAGGGGGAGGTCCGAGATTGAGCTCTCGAACCCGTACCGTCGGACATACCGACGGGACAAACTGGTCCTGTGGTATGGTCCTATAGTATATACTGTAGGCACATACTGGCCTTACTAGAGTGAGACCGGTATGTTATTCCGAGCTGGTTTGCTTGGCCAGACTTGGTTCTGACCAACTGGAATCCTAGCAACCTAATTCTAATCTATAAATATGGCCATCCAGGACTTGTAGACGACGTGAGTAGACTCTGTGACGCAGAGCAGATTTGCAATCACGCATCAGGTAAGGGACAAGACCCCAAACCCTAACTAACTAATAAACAATAAACCTTTGTATCTATATATGTATCTGTTGCTTGTTGCCTATGCAATTCACATGTCATCTGTTATTTATATTCATTATCTGTTCATGCATATTTCATATGTTAGGAATGTGATTGTTTAGACATGTGAATGTTTTCGTTAGTGTGTAAAATGTAAAGGGGAGTGGAGCCCTGGATATATCCTACACTGACACCTTTTCATATTTCCGTCTACCTTAGCGAGCTTGGTGCGAATAAGGTATCAAGGGAAGGACGTGGGATTGTGGCTCCGCCTACCCACCAGATTCGAGTCTTATCTCTATGTCGTAGGGAGTTGTGCTGGGGAAGGGCCATAGATACTGTAATGACACATAGGACTGGTTAGAAAAGGAACCCACTTGCAAGCTATTGCCAAGAGGGGTTTAGGGGTTACTACAGTGTAGGGTATCAGGGGGAGGACGTGGGATGGTGGCTCTGCCTGCCCACCAGACTCTAGCTTTATCTCTATACCGGAGTGAGTGATGTAGGACAACAATAGTAGTATGGATCGGAGCCTGACTGTTGGGTGTGCACACTCTCATACATGGAGGTGCGGTGGCCGTCAAACCTTACCATAGCACTTTGCAAATTATATCTAACATAATTGTAATGTTATCTCATGCATTTTGTGTGTTGCATTGGTCTTGTGTTTTTCGAATATAATATGGGCTAATATATGTGATCTACACAAATATATATATATATATATATATATATATATATATATATATATATATATATATATATATATATATATATATATTCTCTTTTCAGATGTTGATGCAGGTTACACTGTAGAAGACTTTATGGCCGCCCCAACATGCTAGACAATAGTTGGTACAGATACACAGACAATGGAGGACGAGCATGATGCCTCATGCGAGTGCTCTTATTGTGTATTCCTTTAGGGATTATTTTATTTTTCTTTTCAGTTTCTATACAGGGATGTATTAAATTATTTATTGATGTCTTGGGATTGAGAATAATTTGAATATTATTTATTTACAATTAGAAACTCAGTTCATTAATATTAAATTCCGCTGCTATTTATATTTCTCTGATTGTGGTTAAATTGCTTTGAATGGTTTGTTGACACGGTTTATTGAGATCTTAATGTAAACTGTGATTTGGAGACTGTTCACTCACACTTCTGTTTCAGCTAGAATTAAGGTGTGACAACTAATGTCAACTACAAGTGCACTTCGTATGGTATATTTAAGCATGTAGAATAGAAGAAGATTTCATTGGAGGGTAACTGATAGCATCATATTTGAATTAAGATACACCAACCTAGACCATTTCCTAAATATCTATACGGTGAAAATTACCACCTCACCCAGCTTCCACTTGCCAAAACTTGGTGCTGTTCTTTAGATACCCTCTAACCTGCCAGAAAACTATTTCCTATAAAATCCAATTCCTAGGACAGTAGTTGCAACAACACCTTTGAAAACCTTTTCAAACCCCTCTCATTTACTTCATCAAATCACAAAACTCACCTCATAACACATATTACTGCCTGCCCATTGTATACTTCCTTTATTTATTTATTTTTTTCATTTCAGAGTCTTTAGCTGTATCCAAATCCTTGCCTTTATCACCTTTGCAGGATTGAAGATAGGAGACATTGAGATTGTTTGCAGGTCTGGGTTGCCTAGATTTTATGTCGATGATGTGCATGCACCCTGATGGTTGGAGAGTGTTTAGATCTTTTAGCAAACGGTACATCCAGACTGCAAATGCAAGGACTATGGTAGAACTCTTTGTGAAGAATTACTTGGAAGGCTGATAAGGTCCTTGGAACAGAACTCTAGGTTTTAAAATCTTGGAGTGCCACAGGATTTGTCAAGAAACCAGGAGTTCTTGTTGGTAAACACAAGAAATTTGCCATTTTGCATGATTACGGTGACAATTTGCCTGATGTGGGCATCGGAGACAGAAATAGTGATCACCATTTCCTGTCCATATGCAAGGTTGACAACTTGTTTTTGCAACTCCTTTATATTTGAATTGTTTAGGTTTTATGCTTCTTCTTTTTTGTTATTTTTTTATTATTTTATTATTTTTTATGTTCAACCCTACAAACTTTAGGACCTAAAATGTTAGAAATAATCTCACATTGATTAAGTCTAAGACCTTTAAAAAAATTTGTCTGAAATTTTATGTAGTGATTGGAAGACTGAATTTCTCAGGATCTTAACCCTGTTGGTTTGGATTGTGACAGTATATAAAGACACGCAAAGTCTCAAACTTGACCAATGTGGGATTATTTCCCAGGCATATTAATGTGAAAATGTAACTAGTACAATCTTTTTCACTGCTCTTGGTCTTAGAATTGGAGTTATATTTTATACATGAACATGAACAACTCTAAAACTTATCATGTCTTAGGACATGTGAAAATTGCAGGAAGGATACATGGTACCAAGAACGAAGTATGAACCTGAAGCTAGAAACAAGCTTCTAAGGCCTATAATTTTTCTTGAGGGGAGATTAGTTTTAAAAACCCACTCCTCTAATGGCCTTCTTAACCTTCCTATGGTAGCCTATAGGCTTCATCTTAGCCCTAATCAGAGTTTTTTTTGGTGTTTGCATGCCAGTGCAAGACATAAGATATGCAGACAAGATATTGGGAATGAATTTAAATATGAAGGGAAACCCTCCTCCACCGGAGAAAGATATTGGGAATGAAATTTAACTGCCTTTCTCAGTTAGTTGGTGTCTTGTCTATAAAATGCAGACACTCAAGAGGTTATGGGTTCGATTCTCTTGTCTTCACATTGTGCCTCGAGGTACCCCTCCCATGTATCTCTAGTAGTATAGAACTCGCCTATGGGCATCATGTTATATCCAACCAAGTATGTTCTATGGTGGGTTTAAACTGATAGATCTTCTATGCTGATGAATCGTAACTGAACTACGGCCAGCCCGGAACTTGTAGTTGAGATCCAAAATAAAGATCAGATGTGGGCTAGATTGAACTAGGCCCAGACTGAACTTCGCATGAATTACACACCATTCAGGTTGTTATACTATATAGACCAAGAATACAGTAAATAGTAATTGCTTTTAAGCCACATCATAATTTTTGTTGACACCCAAGCTTATGGACATGATCCCCAGCATCATCTAATCATGGATTGACTTTCAATGCGATGTGATATTACCATGTATCAAAATAACACTTTAAGAATTGTATAAACTACTCAATTCTTCAATTCTCTTTGAGGATCATACATACATGCTAGACAATATGATTAAGATAGATCATCAAATTTTTATTAAAAATATTTTATTTATCTAAAGCTTAGAATAACAAATGACTAATACATGAAATCAAAAATGGGCTAACCTCAGTCCAGCCCAGTGTGCATCCCTACAAGAGTCCGAACTGGCTAGGCCATGGCAGAGGGTAATGTGGACAAATTAGAAAATTAAGGAAATAGAAGATATGATAATATTAGAAATTAAGGCCTTAATTAATAAAAATTCTTTTTGGAGACCCACTTTGTGGAAGCAGGTAATTATTATTATAATCTTTTGGCAAATATAATAAATAAATAAAATAAAATAAAGGTTATGAAGTTGTTCCAAAAGTTTCAGGACATTCATATAAAATGCTATGTTATTGTAGAAAAGGAAGTCCAGTTAGGGTCAGGACTGTCTTCTTAAGAAAAGATCTCATTATATTTGTCTTGGCTCTTGCTCAGTTTCCCTTGTGAAACCCACATCCAGATAAGCATTTTCCTCCAATTGGAAATACAAATAGTGGTTGCAGTTCTGATATGCCCAATATTTTATGTCCTCTTCCAGTCTCCCTGCAACTTAAAAACAATAATCCATATATATATATATATATATATATATATATATATATATATATATATATATATATATATATATAAAGCAAAAAGATGAGCAAGAACTCTCCCATTATGTGAATTTGCATTAGATTATATTTCAATTATACTATTATATATTCCTCTAGAATTCCAAGACAAGACCTGTAAGATTATTATAAATAAATTAAAAATGAAAGAAAAAAGAAATAATAAAAAAATACATGCCAAATGGTCTTAACCTTAGGAAAAAAAAAAGAATGGTTACTGAGATATCACCATCTTATGTGGCCATATGTAAAACTAAAAGATCATTACGTATAAGATAAACGATCATGGATATAACTGTTGCCTGTTTTGTACAGAAGAGATCATCCACTAAACCATAGTTACACTAAGCACAACCAAACTTTATAAAGCACATGATATGTCAACCTCAACTTTTGGAAGATATTTAAGGGAGGAAAATAAAAAAAAATCTCAAAAACCTCCCTAGAAAAAGTTGATGCGTGCAATACATTCCTTTGAAAAACGAACTTTTTGCATGATAATCTCCTTTCAAGTGCTAAGAAACCGTATGGTTGTATTTGGAATGCAGGAATTAAATAAACCAAAGGAATGATACAGCCAAAGGGAAGCCTTTACCAAGATATAACAACAGAGCAAAAAATAATGCAAATAATTAATAAAAGTAGACATTATTAATACATTACGCGCCGACTAGTAAAGTAGTAGACACGGTCGTGCATCAAAGTGATTGATGATAAAACAAAATCTTAAAGTAGAGCTTTAAAAAAAAAAAAAAAAAAAAAAAAAAGCTAATGGGAATGATGATCCTCCTATTACATTCTGAAAAAGACTGGAATTTTTTTTCCAAAGGATTATAATTTTGACAACCGTGTAGGGAAACTTTATGAAGAGAGAGAGAGAGAGAGAGAGTGTATGTATGGATCACATGTATGATGGATCATGACACATGGTGTCGTGTAGCTTTGAAGAAAAGATATAAGAAGAATCACACGTCTCTTATTCTACCCTATATATATACTTCAATGTTCCTTTGAAAAGGTTGCAGGAATTGGAAGAGAGAGGTTAAATTTTGTTTTCATACCAAAAAGGTTGATTCGACGTGTTGAACCAATATTAAAGTTGTAAAGGTGTCAAGGTGGAAAGGTCTTGGAATGGAAATTTCTTTAGACAAAAAACCCCAAACAAATGGGTCCTTCCTGCAATCAGACAAATCGTTTGGAGTTTTTCTTGGGACGAAAGAAGTGTCTCTCAATTTCTACATCTTATTTTATCTTTCAGTCATGTCAGTTGTTCATTAGATGTGTTAGAATAATCAACACGTATGTTGATGCATCCCAGTCTATTCAATAGATGACTGATGGAGTTTCTTAAGTTTCAACGGTTGAACCCTACCTTATCCTTCTCTTGGAACATCCTCCTCAAAAACTCTGTCTTGACCATCGGTTGTCAATTAAGCCTAGAACATACCATAAACAAGAAAACTGCTCTAAACTATCACCAAAGAAGTGAATTAAGAAATTATAATTTTATTTTGATTGTTCATTGTTTTATTCTAAAGAGTTATTTAAGGTAAGGATAAAAAATAGTTTTTAAATACGTAAAATTTTAAAGTGACTTATTACTATGTCATTATCTAAATTGTCATTATTATTGTACATTTATTTCTAGTAGATATGTGAAATGACATGATATACTTTTATTGGAAAAAATAATTACGTTACATTAGAAGAGAAAATCATAAAGTTAACAACTTTTTTTTTTTCACCAATCTTGATTACAACAAAATTTTCCCAGATTTCGTTATGTGATTCATCCCATCTACCTTTACTCCACTTCTAAGAGATGATTGAATCAAGAGATTTTTATTTAAAATCATTTGGTATGTTGTTTGTTTTGATTCAAATAATTTGGGATTGTTTCAAGTTTCAATTGTTAATAATGGACTGCAATAGGGAAAGCATTTATTAGAGCCAATAATTAAGTTAAACATCATAAACTGAAAACAAGATTTCTAATCAATACAACCCTTGTGGGGAAGGAAGGTTGTAAGGATTACTTTGATCATGAAGTGCAGTGATGATGACGATCTTGAAGATGATGTACAATGAACTCCACAATTTCCAAACCCTAGGGCTTGGTGGGCAAAAGGGGTTAGTTGGAGTAAATGAGATCACATGCATGGTAGCTGTGAAATGGGCCTCAAGACATTTTTGTATTTAATCACAAATGAAAAACTTTTGTCTTGTTGGTGGTTTCTGCTTGACTATGCCCTGAAGAACTTTTTAATGGCCCATCAATTAATCTGGAAAATGAAAGCTTCACAAACCGTCTGAAACATCCCTCTAACACCATTTAATGATCAACATGTAAGGAGGGGCTGAAATCGAAAGAACAATTCACATGCACGAATCTGTATCCTTCATGGGATCTTATCATCATTTATATCCAATAGGTCTCACACTTGGAGATGGATCTCACACCACATAGCAATGATAGAATTCCATAAAAAATACACATACGTGCACGTGAACCGAACTCAAAAATGAATCTATAGATCGTTTTCTGTTATTACATTCACTAGGACAAGCTTGAGGTGCGATTACCACATAATACTCACTTTTAAGCTCTCAATATATAAAGGGAAACCTTATACTTTGCTACAATGAGGAAATCAGTATTATGGGTTTTCCACCATAATTAATTCCTTAGTTGTCAACATATTCTGCTAGGAGGTACTGGGTATTTTGGGTTTTTCACTAATTATTTTCTTTCTTTGTTTTATCTCATACATTGGTAACCATTCAAATCTCCATTGAACACATCTTTTTGGGAATGGGTATTGGAGGCTTCTTACTGTTGCTTCTAAACCATAATTATCCTTGATTTTGTTTTATCTTCCACACCTTTTGAGATAAACATGTTCTCCCATTGGTGTTCCTATAAGCAAATGCAGTCAGTCTAATTAAATATTCTAAAAGTTGGGTAAAAAAAACTTCCATAGTTTAATAACAAAATATCATTCTTTTGATGCATCCTCGACTTGTTTGGAAGTCATGCATGTTACTATTTAGAGAGAGATGATGATGAAAGGGTGATGGACAAGGTTGATTGAACAACTACTCCAACTTCTCCCACAAAGAGATATAATAACAATATTACATACTTTCTGCAAAGACACTTTTAATCTCAAACTCAGATAATAGGGTTGTGGGCAGCCACCTTTTTAAGTCTGCAAAAAGGTCCATGCCGTGCTTGCTTTGGTTAATTAAAAATCATCATGCATGCAAGTGGGGGAAGGTGGAAAAAAAGTTGGCTCTAACTTAACTTGTAAGAGCTTCCTTCTTTTCTGCTGCTTTCTCTAATCTTACAGTAGCAACACATATCCATCTCTGAGTAGTTCTTTGCCTTTTCTTCTGTATCTCTCCTCCACCTACCCATGATGCTTGTCTCCGCTACCAGACAAGTGCCACGTGGATGGCCTTTTCCACACCTTTGGAGTCTTGTTGATTTGCCTTCAAAGATCAGCAATCCTTGTAAAGACAGTTAATTGTGATAGAAAGAGGAGAAAGAATATAGAAAGCACAAGAGAAATATAAACCATGGACTTCCTAGATCCAAATTAATCCCAACACAGGTTAAATTATGAATTGTAGAAATTATTCACACAATAGTCAAGAGTTATATTGTAACACATGAATCACCTGGTTACATCAGCAAACCCATAATCCACAAACACGCGTTAATCCATAATTTCACGTGTTTTTTTTTTTTTTTTGGAAGTCACATTTAAAATTTAAGTTATGTCAATCAATTAATCAATGTCTTATCAAGTATCATTAGAGCAAATAACTATTGCAAAAGTGTGATTATTGATTATTAAAGAAGGAGGATATCAGCATTAAGTTACTTTCAAATGGAGTAAGTTGGACAAGTTTTCAAACTATTAGTCAATGACATATAACGCTTCCAAATATTACCAACTTAGCTGACATCTAAAGACATCTAAAGAGAGATTCTTCATTTAAGAAAACAACAGTGCAAGACTACTTAAAGATGCAATGCTTTATCACACAAGGCATTAAGAATCATGGTAACCCTAGAAACTACAAAAGGTGAAGAGATTCTGAAGAGATAAAGTTTAAAAGGTGTGATTTGTTAGCTTTTCTCCACTGCAAAAGCACTTTTGTGTTTGCCCAGATTCTGGACATCAAAAGGAAGATGCCATGTTTCTTGAGTCTCAAAGAAACTTGTCAGTAAAGCTTTTTCATTGACCAGCAAAGAAAAGGGGAAAAAACAAAGAAAAACACAACTGAAATTAAGCTATTCACAATCTACATCATCCACGGAGATAAAACTAAATTTAAGAAATAAAAAATAAAAAATCAATTTCCTTCTATACATGCAATATGAGCAAACTGGAGAGGTGGTGCCTCATTTTATTTATCACTGTCCACATAATTAATATGAATAATTATAAATGGCAGAAGCAAAAAAAAGAAAGTAAAATCCTCATGCTGTTAAGATTCTATTATCCCAAGTCCCATCCTCTTCTGTTCTAATCGTTTCTTTAAACCCCCCCCCCCCCCCCCCCCCCAATGTTGCAAATTTTCTCTATCCCATTTGACCATATTTACACCTCTATCCCAACAAAAATAGGTTGCATCCCTCAATCTTCATAGACCGTCAACAACCACAGTGACCTTACCAGGCAGCCAATCCTCATTACATCGTTTTTCTGAGTCCCTAACCCAGAGAAGCTGAATAACGGCATTGTCTTCGGAAATTGCAGCTGAAGATAGGCTAGCTTTCAGCTTGTGAAAGCTTGGTGCCAAAACCTTATCTGCCCATTCCACCAATTCAATCTGGCTGAACCAAATACCACCCACGATCTTCTCTAGTGTCTCAGTATCCACTTCAATTGACCACCTATCCCCAACAATGGCTTCAAATCGTGAGGCAATAGTGCTGGCAGCCTTGCTCTGTATCAGGCCAAAGTCAACAGGTTTGAAGGCAATGATTTCATTGGCAAAATTGAGTAGCTCACATGACATTGGTGTTGTGAAAGAACACGGTTCATGTGAAGCTGGTGTAGTGGAAGGCTGCACATTCACAAGGCTGTTTTCATGTTCATGCTCAACTGTCAGGTCGCTTGAATTGCGTGACCCCTCTCCTCCATCTTCAGCATTAGCAGCTTCATTTAGATCAAATGATAAACTTAGCCCTGAATCTTTCCTTGGCTTTGTAAGCTGGACATCATCATGCAGCCAATCAGCCCGCCGCTTGCTAGTTTTCACAGAGACATATAATTTTAACTGCCAATCACTACCAGCCACCGATGCAAGCTTCTCCTCTTCAATAGGAAGGCAATTAGACATGTTCTTGAGATTTCCCGGCAACCAACTGGTCGTTAAGATGAAAATTGTGTTCCCAAGACTGACCTCACGGCCATGGGAATCTGCAAGACGACCTCGTTCCATTGCCCGTTTGATGCTCCCATGGACAAGCATATCTGCTCGATCGATATCTTCAAGCACAATTAGAGAGAAGGGGTTCCTCCTAACAGTTTCTGCTATTCGATCCAACACCGTTTTCCCACGGAAATTCTCATCCAATTCCTTGTAATCAGTAGACCGTGAATCTATATGGATAATGACTGGATTGCAACCCCAGACTAGCTTCGACAGGGCTGATGCCATCTTCTTCTTGCCAACCCTATCTGGACCCACAAACAATAACCATGTGTCACCCCTTGCACCCCCACCACACCCTTTGCTGTTGCCTGATTTGCACTGGGTTACAGTTGCAGCCACCGCAGATGCTGCCTCCGGCTGCCATCCAACCTTCTCTATCAAACCCTTAAAAAGCCTCTTGAAGGAATCAGCATCCAATGGGCTAATGGATTTCTCTTTCTGCCATTCTGTGAAATTCTCTTGATTTTGTGAAGAGATGCAGCCACCAAAGTCTTTGATGCGCTCACTGTGGTCCATCTCTGGTGAATTCTCAGAAATTTTTGGCCGCCCAAGAACAAGGTCTGTCCTTACAGGGCTTCCTGACAGAGTTACCGCCTGTTTTGTATGTTGGTTCAATGGTTGACTCTGGTTCATTAGCATTGTTTCTCCAAGATTTCTTGTTAGCGATAACTTCGGTTGGAAAGGTTGTCGTAGGAGCAGGTTTGAATTGGACAGGGCTGTCATTGAAAGGGCAGATGGAGCAATTCTATCACAGCTGAAACTTTGATGGAAATTGGGATGAAGATGTAAGCAGGCATCATTCCATTTCTTCTGCAATTCTTGAGTTTTCTGCTTCCACACCTGTTCTTGATCCTTGGCCTGTAACACCAATGAATATAAAAGAAAAAACAAACGGATTTAATTAGAAACCAGCCTGAAATTCTGAGATAGCGATTCAGAAGAACAGAACTGAGGCTCCACAAGGCATACCTGCATTTGATGCTTGACAATGTTCGGCTTTGCCATCAGCAACCACGGTGGTAATGGGGCCTTAACTGCTTCTACTTTAGCATCAGAAGAAGATTTCTCATTCTCCTTTTCTACAAGTTTCGCTAGCTCTTGCTCATAATTCTCCATACATTGTGGACAACAGCTCATCCTTCGAGCAGGATCGATGTTTTCAGACCGGCATCTTGGAAAGGCGTGTGACGTAGTAGGGAAGCTCTTCAGTGGGGTCAGAGACTCAACTGAGCTGCTCAAAATCCCATTGCCGCCCAGCCTGAAAATACCAAAAATATTACAGATTGTTAATATTGTGGCGTCTCAGTCCATATTAAGCACAGTTTATAGTCGAGGTAACCAGGTTAGTCTATGTACCTTAACCAAGAGGGGAAAGTTTTAAAAGAAACTAGGTAGTAGAACTGACCCATGAACAAGAACATCAAGAAAATGTATATTTGAAACAATTTTATGAAGCTGTCAATGTTAGAAGTACGTATCTTAAACAATCAATCAATACCAGGATGGAAATTTTCAAAATCAAAACCCAAAAGAGATGTACTGTGTATGAGATGACATCTACACCCCATCAAAGATCCTTAACATCTTTGATGGGGTGTAGATGAAATTCTTGTGGGTGTAGATGATGTTAAAGATCTTTGATGGAGTGTAGATGAAATTTTTTCTTTTATTAATATCACAGACAGTGAAACAGTACTAAGTTCATCTGTTCTTCCAAATAGGAGAGTTGTTCTAAACAAAAGCCAGTAATAAAATTGAAGCTCTGTGATCCCACCATTAATGAATTGAGAAATGAGAATGCACCTTGGAAACAAGCCTGGATGAGGGTTTCTCGCTGTAATTGGAACAGCCTGCAGATCCCACTCATTCTCCATTGAAGGATGATAAACCTGGCACCTTAGATAAGTTTCACAGGTCGCCGTTCCAATTAACCACAACCGGCCACCACAGCTTTCATTGAATCTAGCCAACAGCTTAGCCATCTCTGCAACTGCAACCCTTCCTGTTTCTGATACAAGCTGTTGCTGTATCTGCACAGAATCCTGAACTCCAAAACAAATCGGCTGCTCCACAAGCCATTTCAGGTCACCCAAATCAAGAATCACACCACCACCGTTGCTGTTGTTACTCCTGATTCGGGTCTCCAACAAAACTTCTAACTCCTTGAGCTTCATAGGGATCTGGGCTCTATCAGAACCAAAATCCTTATCCAAAGATATCACCTGAACATTCATGAGAGGCCCACCACCGATTTCTCTATTCTCAATCCTCTGCAACAGCTCTTTCACCACAGCTTCAAGCTCCGATTCACCGACGAAAACCGGGTTTCTTTTCTTAGCCCTCAATAGAATATCAATAGCCCTCTTCAACTCTTCGCTTCTCTGCTGCCCAGTTTGAGGTGAACTCCCCTGCTGCTGTTGCAACCTAGGATTCAGATAAAGATTCCTGTTCGCCGTCTGTGCTGAGCGATACCCCAATCCGCTGCCAATTGCGGATGAATTAAGGGAGTTTGAAGCATTCAGAGATTGTCCTATGGTGGCCTTAACAGCAGGGCTAGAGAAGCTAGCCTCTCGCATGACTCTACTGACACTTGGGTCATCAAGAATCGACAAAATGAACTGTTCGAGCTCCACCTTTACCGCTAAAAGGGGTTGTTGCTGCTGCTCCGGGCAGCCTCTGCGTTGATGGGCTTGAGCACGCTTGAGAGCAGCCATGAGAGCATTGGAGATGGGAGGATCAATACCAGGAGAGAGGTGTTGGGCTGATGGAAGTCGATCGAGGGCGACACTGAAGCAGAGCTCGAGTGCTCTGCATTGAAGTGGGTGTGATGAGTTTGGGTGAGATCGAATACAAGCTTGTCTAAGGTACCCAGATGGAGAAGCCAAAAGGGTTGCAGCGACATGGAGTGGTGTAGTTTGACCGTGATTTCGACGAGCTGCTTCGGCCATTGAGTGGTTCAGAACACTCGCCGCCTCCGGGGTCAGTGTTTGGTGGATTGTACTCTGACCAGCTCTCATGGTTGTTCTTCAACGTCTACGAATTTCTCCAAAACAACAGAACAGAGCAATCAATCCCTGGAACAAAATTTAAATAGCAAAATTAAGATACCTTTATCACAAGCCATACTTGAAATCCTCCAATTCAGTAATAGCCTCATATACATCACATTCATAAAAATCAAACTACCACTACAAGTACTTCTTCTACTCTCTCTCTCTCTCTCTCTCTCTCTTATTGCCTTCAAACCCACAACAACTCGGTTTTGAATTTGGTCTTTGGGCAGGTTTGATTGCTTCCCAATGGACAAATTCTCACTTTCATGGAAAACTCATCCCCTCGACATAAAAAACATCTCTCTGTCTCTCTCTCTCGCTCTCTCACTAATACACATAGACCAGCCAGATAAAATTCAGAACGCGGAAAGGGAAACATTAGATCCCTCCTTTTTCTCTCTCTCTCTCTCTCTCTCTCTCTCTCTCTCCCTTCTCTTCTCAAAATCTGTAAAAAGGATAATCTTCGTCCCTTTCACCTTTCATTATTACAAAACTACAAAACCAATAAAATTAAAGACCCCGAAAACTACCGTTTCAAAGTCACTGATTTTACACAAACATCCCAATTGAAATCCCAAAATTTTCAGCCCTCCTAGACACAACACAAAAGCAGATCACAGAAAGCAGGATAGTGATTAGGGGAGAGCTTATGTATAAATATATTATATCATTTGGGTTTGTTTTAAAATTAAAATTCTCTCTCTCTCTCTCTCTCTCTCGACCTTGATTGCGAGGATTTCTGGGTAAAGCCACCTGCCTCCTTTTTCGCGGCACTTTTCTTCTCCTTCCAACTTTTAGACAGAAAGAAGAGAGAGAAGAAGGCTATTTTGATATTTTGATTGACTGGGATTTCATATTATCATTGCTCTGCAAGGACTCATGTGAGAACTTTCTACATGTCCGTCAGATTGGAATCATCTTTAAATATCTGGCCCGTATTGTTCGTTGTCATCTCACGGTATAGAAAGGGATTGGGCGAGTCGACACGTGTAAATTGATTTCTAAGGTTTTTTTGACCGATTTTCAATCCAATTTGAGCCGATACAATTCAGTATCAAATTGGTATCGGATCCTTGCCGAGTCTGTCCTTATGTACAAACGGTTAGGGACTCCGAGACCCCCGTTTACTAAAACATAAAAGGGTATTCATGGAAACAAAAACCTTGACCGAGAGTCTACAAAGCTCGGTCAAGGTGAGCCCTCACTCTCAAGATTCTATCTTACTGGTCTATGGTTTCGACGTGGACCTTATTCTATTTATGGTTTGAGGTATTGGAATTGGTATCAGTCAGACCATTATATATCCTTAGTCGATATGGTATTATTTTATTGAATTAATATGTTGATCGATACGGGTTGATATTGATTGACATGTAATCGATAAAAACGAATATCGACTGATATTTAATCGATACTTAACCGATACCCATATCTGATACCGGGAAATAAAAAGATGACCCTAGCCATTATGTCTTCAACCAAATATCTACTTTTTTCCGAATTCTTCAAACACGCAACTTCAAAAGTTCTACCTGGGAAAAAGACATTCTACCGACATCACAAGTTGACAACAGTTTCCTTTATTAAATATGAAAAAAAGAAAAATAAAATCCAAAGGTCTCAAAAAGTATTAATTAATTTTTATCTTTTTAACCTTTTTAAGTCTTCATAAATTCGGCAAAATGAAATCATCATATTCTCTCTTTTGATTACGCACGCTCTCCTCTCTCACTTTTTAACTTTTAACGCGTTTTGTTGTTTCTGACACGTGTCTGACATGCAAGAACCTTGTACGAATACCACCCACCAAGGCCGCTTCTACTATAAAAGGATTTCAAACGGCATATATTGCCACTTGTCATTGCATCTGTGGGTCCCACTACTTACTCTGGCGGGACGACTACTGGTCTTATAATAACAAAGACAATGTACGGTTTATCGGATTCTTATATAACCTTGGCTGCTAAACAGTTTCTTTTGCGGTTTCTATCGGTTCTAATTATTGAGTTTTCGATTATTTTCATTTTTCAAAATTCAAATCAAAGTATAACATACAATCTCATTTCATAGTTTCATTTTCAAAGACAAGGATTATGATAAAATAAGATCAATTCAAAGCAAGGATTAAAACAAGAAATGAAGACAAAAATGATAAGAACAGCAATATTAGCAACCAAAAAAAAAAAAAAATGTCGACTTCAATGGTATGCAAAATGTCAAGTATTACACTATTAGTCTATTATCCAATTTACCCTATTACGGATTTCGAGTCTTTTGACGTTTGAGACCCTTACTCGATTATTACAACAGTTTATTGGTTTTAAATCAAACCAAGTCGATTACAGATAGCTATTACTAGTACCTAACCAAATAACCTCGGCATAGTTTTACCGACCAGTATCAGTTCAAATACTTGATTTCAATACAAATTGACACCCTTAATAAAGGTTACATATATGCCTTTCTCCACGACCTAATGTCTTCTCACCATCTCTCAAATAATTGTTATTTCTATCTCTCATGTGCACCAGTGTAAAAAGTCTTCCTTAGTGGCTAATTGATGGAAAATCATGAGACATAGGGGTCTGTAACCCTTTTTCATCACGAGTGTAATCCACCCACCTAGTATATATGATGTTAATGTCACCTAAGGTCAAATTTTAAACTACATGAGGATTAACATCATCCCTTCCTCTCTTTTTTTTCTCTACCACCTTTTTCTTTCCCTATTCCACTCTTTATGAGAAAAGAGAAGAAAGTAGTTTTGGTAGCTTCTTGCACTCAAAGGAAGTGGACTTTCAAGCCTTCCTTTACCAATTCCTTTTTTAGTTTGAAATTAAAAAAAAAAAAAAAAAATTGCTTTTGAAGAAGATGAATTAATCTTTTTTTTTTTTAGTTTATTCATCGAATGAGTCTTTGACTGTAACTACTAATTAGAGTTATAAGAGTGAGAGAGAAAGGAAGGATGGGTGTCTTAAGGCACAAGGTAAAGACAGAAAAATTGAACACTTCATCTCATGATGCATGAACTCTCCTGACAGAACACCAACCAATTGATCGAGCAAATTCTATTATTTTTACAATTTTGATTTGATGAGTAGCTCCTTGTGTGAAAGTGCGCTTTTTTTTTTAACATTTGATCGGAATCTGATTAACATCCAATCTCATGTTATATTGTCGTAAATTTTATTTGATACCGATCGAATGGTAAAAATATCCTCCTCATGTAAGAGCCTTCTCACTGAATTTTCATATATATATATATATATATATATATATATATATATATATATATATATATATATATATATATATATATATATATATATATAATTTGAGAGATGCCCTCAAAAGAAATTGTTTGAAAAGATAAAAATGACACCTTTTTTATCTTTAACTTTATAGACTTTGAAAATCCTTGCAACTAAGGTTAGAAAATCCACATTGAATAGACAAAGCAAAGCTTCTTTCCGATTAAAAAAGTGTAGAAATCTTTGTTTTAAAACATTGACAGAAACATTTGTGGACATACCTAACGCCAAAACTTTACACACAAGCCTTCAACTTTTTAAGAGAGAAAAGTATAAAGGTTTCTAAGAATGATTTGACCTCTATGACTCTGCTTATAATAAAGAAAACTCTACGTGAGACAAAACAGAGCATAGCATGAATGAATTGCACTTTAAGACAGAGAGAGAGAGAGAGAGACCAATTAAAGCATATAATTAGGGTTTCTTAACATGCTTTAATTTAAAAGCTAAGACAAATCTCTTAATTAGATCCTCTTAAATCAAGATGAAGCAGGTCAGATCCAAGAACTGATCCAATCTACACATATATGTCATCCAAGGTTTAAAAACTTGAAATCGGACATAGATTTGGCCTCCGTAAATTACGATTTGAATTAGATCGGAATTGATCAGAAATCAACCAAAACCCTAAAAATTTGAATTGAGATGTAGAAGCAAAGATTTCCATATATTTGAGAATTCTAATTTGGAGTATTTTTATTCGAAACACTTATAGATCATCTTATACAAGAGGTAAATTTCACTGATTTTATGCTATTTTACTTATTAATCAGAACCAGGTCAGTTGATTCTAATTCGATTTCTGAAACCATGTGTCATCCAGTTGAAATATGTTAGATTATTCTGGGATTCGGGTTTCAATTCTACAACATTAACCTCAGAACACAATATAAAACAAATATTTAGGGTTTAGACAATATACCTCTTGTTGATGTTAGATGTCTTTCTTAGATCTACAACCTTTGATCTGTGTCTTCCACAGTTCTCACGGGGCTTCTTGTTTCTCTTCTGCTATCGATGCAAATAGAGGGAATTCCAAGTGAGGCGGCAGCGACTGCAATCCTAATATTTATAATATCACCGCAAAGCCCTAATTCACACACATAATGAACAGGGTTAGTATATCTCTCTATATGTGATGAACCAGATCAAGACCAATCAATCGAACGATGTAGACTCCCACTAATCAACTAGTCAAGTAATTAATTAAGCCCATAAAAATCGTACAATACAACAAGATTTTATCTGTCGCGAGTGCTTAGTTTTATTTGGGTTGGATTATTAAATCTATATTAGGTTTGGAACTTAATTGTGTATTACAGTTTGTGTCTACTAAAGAATCATACATAGTTTATGAAAAAAAATGTACACAAATGCATAATAACATACAAATCCATAAATATGGGCATTGCTTGTATATAGATGACCATAGATTATGACATATAATCTTCCTTCTTCCAGCCACAATTATAAACCTCTTACACCAATTCCTAGAATAACCAAACGAGAAAAAATTTCCAAAACTGCAAAATGCAACCATGATACTAAGGATGTAAATAGAAAACCAAAAATCCAGATTTGATTCGAATTCACATCCGTTTAGGGGAATCCAAATTCAAACAATCGAATTTGGATTCAAATTTGGATAGCTGAGGTAGGATTCAGATGCAGATTTAGATATCAGTCAAACGGACAGGATTATGTCCGCTCCATTTAGCCTAGTGTTAACTTAAGTTTTAGAGTGTTAAGACACATATAACCTTAATGTTTATATAGTCATTTAAGGTTTCATCTCTTATTTTTTTGGGTAGGTTATACTTTTGTTTTAAATTAGCGTAGGGTTTTCTTTTCTTTTTCTTACAATTTGTATTCTAATTCTATTTTTCGGATTTGAATTCAAATTTGGATTTTATACATCAGTCGGATTTCGAATTGGATTTGAATAGAATGGTTGGTAAGTTGATTCAAATTTTGGATAGTGGTGTATCCAATTTGAATTTGATCCATACGCATACCTAAATGACACCCATCAGCCTAAGCTTTTACGAAGGAGAAACAAGAATTATAATCCTAGATTTTATTTTATTTTTTTTGGTAAAAACGAATTCTATTTCGAAAACACGTCATTTACATCTGCGAAATCAAGAAAGTCCACTTTTTGCAGCAGCTGAAGATCTTTGCTTTCAAACGGTAGACGTTGGGGAGGCTCTGGCTATTCGTCAGGGTTTGTTAATGGTAGCTAAAAACAGTTTTACTTCAATTCTTGTTGAATCTGATAGTCTAGCAGTGGTGAACTATATAAATGGGACTCAGTGCTCTATGGATGTGTATTTATTTTCGATTATTCAGGATATTATTAACTGTAAGAACTCGGGTAGTGGAATTTCTATTAGTTTTGTGTCCAGGCAGGCAAACTCAGTGGCTCATGAGCTGGCCCAGAAATCTTTATCTCGTTCAGGTTTGCAATTTTGGTTCCAGTTTTGCACCCTAGCTTATAGATTAACCATAGTTAATAATTCAATAATAGCATAGCCGTCCCAACTAGGCCAACACTTATCTTCTACTTCAGTGACTCAAGCTAGTGCCTTGCCTATACTTAGAGAGAGAGAGAGAGATTAAAGATCCCTAAATCTATTGACAACAGCTTGAGTCACCCTTTTAATGAATACAATAAGATGACTTCTAGGATGCAGATGTTAAATGAAACATAAAGGGACAAGAGACTTTTACGGTTAGAATCATTAAGCCCCTGGATCAAGGGATTTAATCTTACTTTAAGCAATTTGAGACTGAAAAAATAGATTATAAAAGGAGAATGTTGATTAAAATAAAGTAAGCGCATGATCTTTTCAATGTATTATTACATGTGAAGGATTCCAAGGATGCTTTAGAAAGGAAGGTATTAGAAACAAAAGGAATTTAAAAAAAAAAGTGGAAGACAAGCCTATCTATTGGAGGATCCATCGTGTAAGCTATATGAGACATAAAAGAAGGCTAGAAATCTTCAAGACCTTGCTTATATTTGGTTTTGTCAAATGAGATAAAGTAAAGGAAAAAGTTTCATGCCCGGCTATCTTCTGGCGGCGGTTTCTCATATGGGTTATGAGATAACTTTTTATCTCTCCTCAAGGATTTTTGCCTGCCCTCCCATTGGACCTTGTGTCGATGCAAGATTTACGTAACCAAAGAGGAAACCTCAACCCTAAAAGGAAAAAAAAAATTATTGGGGGTGGGGGTGGGTTTGAGGTAGAATGTCATCTTCTTAGGTGGTGGTTCAAAAGAGAATCATAATCGTACTTAGATCTTTACCAATTCAATAAACCTGTGATGGTCTAACCTAAGAGCTTCAATTCAAAGTTATGAAGCTATAAACTAGATGCAAATTGAGATAATGAACTCCATAATTGATTTGCTACCAAGGGCCAACAGCGGTGGGGGTGTACATTTTTTGTAATCTAAAAATTCAAGATGTTCGAGGTTCAGGCATGTATTGGATAAATCTAAATAGAAAGAAACATTATCATATATATTAGAACTGCTAGAGCTTATAAAAAAAGAAATTACTAGACCGATTGATTATATTATTGATTAATACTTATAAAAGAAAGTATTAGATTAATTAATGGAGATGGCTTGGAACGTATCTCTTGAGATTTTTTTTTTTTTTTTTTGGTTTTAAGGAAAATTAAATGGTATAAAAATAAAAATTTTAAATTCAAAAAAAAAAAAAAAAAAAAAAAAAAAACATCATTACCCCATATAAGTATATCACTAATTACAAATCATTCTATACGTAATTATTATATTTCATCATAACCATTTCAAATTTATTTCCTGCTTTATTCAATTGTCTGTTGACGCCATTAAATGAGAATTGTCAGATTCTCAGTTCATTTTTGTTGACCAATATTTTTTTTTTCTTTTTGGAAAAATTCTTGACCAATATAAGGTGAGCAAAACTCACATTCATACGGAAGGAGATCGTCTCCTGCGGCAAGACGGTCCTACGACTGATCTAAGGGTTTGGGGATCAGTCTGGCCGCCTGCCAATACATTGGAGGGTGGGCCGGCTGAAATCCTGCCCTTGGCAGGCGGCAGGACCGCAGGAGACGATTTCTATGCCATTCATACTCCAAGGAGGTAGATGGTAGACCTGTAAAACTATATAAACACGGGTCTTAGCTGTAAGACTTGCATTAATTCCACGCATCATTATGAATATTGAACGTGTAAAGTTTTCTTTGTTAGCTCATCATGGACCATGAGTCTACTTGACAAATTAAGATATGCATAACAATCTCAAATAATAATATCATGTATCTATCACACTTTAATGGAAGCATGAAAATCCACTATGGTATATCAAATAGACTGGTCAATTTTAGAGAACACTTTTCTGTTTGGTAGATCTGTACGTATATTTTTTATGAGGGTTTTTTTTTTTTTTTTTTTTTTTTGTAATAATGTAGTTAGTTTTGACAGTTTTTGTGTGTGCCAAGGGGGCCATCACTATAGTGGCCCAGAAGGGGATTGGGTACCCGAGGGTAGCATTTGAGATGGGAGGGGGGAGGCCGGTGCCTCGGTTGGGCACTCAATTGCGTAGGGGGGATCATTTGAACACGAGTCCTGGCCTCAGATCAAGCTGCAATAAGCGAGGTACAAACCAATCAACCAAGCGGTTGTCCGCTGTGACTTTCAATTAGATCTGGACAGAACAAAAAAAAAAAAAAAACATGCTTAGGCTGCGTTTGGTAACATTTCCAGGCTTTTCGGCCTCCCACATTTAGCATTAGCCGATATTGAATTAACAAACTAGATTTCTAGGCCTTTCGGTCATATGTCATTTTGAATGGGAAATTTTATTAAGGCAAAAGGTTTCATGTACAATTGTGTACACTCACAACTGTACTTTCAATCATCAAAAGAGACCAGGAGGAAGATGTGTAATCTCAAAACCATCTCTGATCCTCTACTGACGAATGAAGGACTAATGTCCTCATCGTTCACATGCATGACCCGTGTACAAAAAATATATTTATCCAATTGTCAACCTGAGTTAATACTACTAAAACCCATTATCAAACGATGATTCCTTGCCACATGACAAATTAACTTGGGTGGATCAATAATTAGGTTTTTATAAGGATATAGTTGTCATGTAAAAAATAATCTTACCTTCAATAATTGATACTTGGTGAATCTCCATGATAATTTTGAAAAGCACTTTTGGAAACCATATAAACCGAAATGTGTCCAATCTCCAAAGTATATGGAAAAAATTAGAAAGGGAGAAAATGCAATAGAGTTACAGAGGGCATGACAAATTTGTGGGGATCCTCTCCAACCATCCAGCCTGTCTAATCATGATCTAATAACCGAGGTATGATCATCGAGTGATCCTCATCCGCTGAATCACGACTGAACCGATTGAACGACTGAACAGAAGCTTTTTCCCCATGTATTATTATACCCAACCAGCTGCAATCTTTGTGAATCAACCCAAACCCGACACATCTATACCCTAAAGGCCTAACCACTTGGAATCTGATCAATTCCCAAGTTCACTCAACAAGTTTTTCCATTAAAAAAAAAAATTCACCTACGGAGTGTTGGAAAAATGGGCCTAGAGTCTTTGGACATTGCAAGCCCAGTCAATTCATGTTAGGCTGGACCCAAATTAGGAATAGTATCATACTAGATTTTATTTTATTGGGAGGAAGATCACTGTCAAACTGCATGACCTTTTCACTAGCGTGAAACCAATGAGAACACACAATGAGCATCCCAAAGAGGTGGGATTTTCCATTTTACTTGCGGTTGGTGATCATTTCACCCTTCCTATATATATGGCTGCACATCCCACGCAGTCTGTCACCCTTCCATACAACACAATGTCACTTTGTGAAACATCAAACTGTTCTTTTGTTATTCTCAAATTAATTCTAAAACATATTCACTAAACAGACTTTTAGGTTCAAGAACAGCAGAAGAATACTATTGCAGCACAGAAACAGGAAAATATATTCTTCTAAAAAGAATCGATTGATTTAGGAGAGGCAAGGGACCAATGTGTGAACCGGGACCATTTTCACTGATGTTGGTTGGGTGAATGATTCATGTGTCATGCCATGGAGGAAGCCAGGCTGGGAAAAGGTCTCGTATTCGAGTTTATCCAGAAGCATCTTGGTTTAATATGAGGTTGAAACTCGATTTTCGTGTTGCTGTAACAAGAACAAATCAGTTTCAACTTGATTTTAAACCAAGAGGAGACATGGTTATAAACTAAAGGAAACCAGGACCATGCTGTTAAACCAAGGGAAGAAACCTGAATCATATACAAGCAGTAAGTAGAAAATAGAGGAAGCATATACATTCATAGAAAAGGGACAATGGATTGAAGAAATAGTACCTGGTGATGAATTGAAGACATTGCCACAGACGGAATTAAAAAAAAATCCCCAAAAAAATCGTCAGAGTATATCCAGCAGAAATCGAACCGTGCCTGAAGGTCGACCAAACAGAGTTTTCACATCACCAAGAGCGATTGAAACAAAATATTCTCATCATTGAAGCACAAAGAATGCCAAACAAGTGTGTCAGAGTCGAACGATCATGTCAGCTGCCTCCCCTGCTACTACTACATCTACCGTCATGACTATGTAAAAAACACCAAAAGGATACTCATAATGATACAAAGTAGAACTGACGGATTGCTGCCACCCGTTTAAGGGACATCTGATTGTTATACTAACCCTTGCTGACTATCTCCCATTCCCATCTGAACAGGAGTGGGATCAGTGGTACCGACGACAGACATCGGTGCCGAACTTGCTTCCCAACATTATATAGGAAATCAAGAACCCTAGAAACATCATACTCAAACATAAATTAGAACATAATCAAATCAGGAAGAAAAAAAAAAAGGATTGCAATGCCTCCGGAGCAGTTATTCGCACTTCTACAAAAACATCGGGCGGAATCTCGCTGAAAAGATGTTGACGATGAAGGTTTCTTCCGCTTCCGCTTGCAGATTTCTTTCACTTACAAAGAAGCAATACTGAGTCTTAGGCCCGTTTGATAACACTCTGGTTGCAATGGAGTTATTTTTGGTCCGGAGTCGTTTTCTACTTTTTCAGTTAGATTTTTTTTATTAGAATATTGTTTGATAATACTGTTTCAAAATCAAAAGA
This sequence comes from Protea cynaroides, assembly GCA_028583415.1. Classification (NCBI taxonomy): domain Eukaryota; kingdom Viridiplantae; phylum Streptophyta; class Magnoliopsida; order Proteales; family Proteaceae; genus Protea; species Protea cynaroides. The sequence goes on along the minus strand of CM053276.1, from coordinate 122,012,107 downwards.
CTATGCTTCCAAAATACTGTTTAATGGTAGTGGTGTTGGTAGTAGTGGGGGGAGGGGGGTGGTGGTAGTGGTGGCGGTGCTCTGATGGGTGGTGGCGGCGACGGTGCTAGTGGGGGGTAGTGGTAGTGACCGTGGTGGTGGCAGAGGCAGGGGTGGTGGGTGGTGGCGGTGGGGATGGGTGGTAGTGGCAGTGGTGGTGGTGGTGGTGGTGGCGGCAGTGGTGGTAGGTGATGGGTGGGTGGTGGTGGTGGTGGGGATAGTGGCGGTGGAGGGGTAGTGGTGATGATAGTAGTGTCAGTGATGGTGATAGCAGTCGATAGTGGTAATAACTCCAGAACAAGAGAAGTAAGTTTTTTTAGCTTCAGTTTTTTAACTCCCAGAGACATTTTTGGAACAGTTCACACCATGGAGTCAAAACTTGAACCGTGTTTATCAATCGTCATTCTATTTCAAAACTAAGAAGTAAAGAATTGAAGTGTTATCAAACGGGACCTCACACAAAAGAGAATAATTCTCCTCGTATATTCGTATTAACTCTCGACAAGGACGACTTGACGTTTTACTCTTCAAATATTTATCAATCATTTTATTTCGTTCTTGGATTTTGCAGGAGTTGCAGCAGGGAAGATGTGGAAAATTGGAGGTAGGGATCGGATGTGCGCCATTGGAAGTGAAGGATTGAGGGTAATTTAAGAATTTTGAATTCTCAGGGGGAAAAAATTGAAAAATATACTTTTGTGAGGAATTAGTAAAGAAGATAAAGAACATGAGAATTTGGGTAAACATGGAGTAGGTATAAAAATTTTACAATCTTACCCATCTGAGATTCTGACAGGTGATTTCAAATTATCTTGAAATTCTATGGAAGTTAACAACTATTTGGAATAGGATAAAAGGTATTCAAAAGAAAGTATCAAATTTCAAATGCACCAATTGAGGTATCAATTTGACAGATTCAAGTCATCTCTTGTTGTCGGAGAGGCGAACTAATGGTATTTGCATGGCTGACCTTCCCCTGAAAGCATATCGATATATTAGTACGTGTGTCAGAAAAAGACCAATCGGACAATCACACTAACATGACCCGCCTTCACTTGACATACACCTCAGAGTAAGACCAACCGTGCAATCATGGCTAGCACGCCTGATTTTCAGAATACAAATTTTAATCAGAGTCCCATGTATAATTCATACCCAAACATAGATCAAACTTAGATTCATATCCTTTAATTGAAAATTGGATTCAAATCCACATTCTTTGTGGATCTACTGAAACCCGACCCATCTATACCCTAACCACTCGGAATCTGATATTCTGATCAAGTTCCAATTTCACTCATCAAGTTTCCATTAAAATAATAAAAGTTGCCAACGGAGTGTTAGAACAATGGGCCAACGGAGTTGTTAGAACAATGGGCCCGGACAATGCAAACCCAGTCAATTCATGTTAGGCTGGAAAGGGATCGTTGGTAGACTATATGACGTCGGTGCAGAGTCGAAGAAAACGTACACTGCACGCAGCCTTTCGGCGTTCCCATTACCCCACGACGTGACTTTGTAGAGTAAGCCCATAACGCAGTGGTTATGGACTTTGTAGACGTCTCAGGTTCGAATCCTACCCCTACCCCACTGGCTTATGGTTATCAATTCCATCTACTCATCCCACAAACCACAATGGACCCACGGTAAAAGTCCTAAGACTGTCTTTACATTTTCAATATTAATCCTTCTTGGGTTTCTCACCTATTTTTTGCTGGGCCTGTTTTGGAGTTTGTCAAGGATGAAATAGCGAGCTGTAAAGTGCTGATAGGTCTTCTTATGCAGTCTCTGCTCTCAAGAGTAGATAGATGGAGATGATTACCAAAATGTTAGATAGATCGAGATTCATTTCTTTGTCGACCCATTGCTTCCCCATGGATTCAAATCCACTTCTTCAAGAGTTTTTAGATGAGACTATTGGATGGATGACATTTAAATCTCGGGTGAATTCGAATTTTCTATCCAAGTTGACATCGAATCAATAAACTGAATCGATTGGGGGTGTCGGCTCAGTTGGAGGACTCAGATTCACTCAAACCCCAGGTGTCGTCCATCTAATGGAGGTGCCACCTATCATCTAAAAACTCTTGAAAAAGAGAATGTGGATCCCATTCCCATCCAACCCACCCACCCACCCACCCACCCTCCCTCCCTCCCTCCCTCCCTCCCTTCCCCAGACCCATTAGTTTTCATTTTTTTTTATTATCTTTCTCTTGGATAAAGGTCTTCTTTTCTGGGCAGCTTTAATCACACGGACAGGTATCAGTTAAAGTTCTTCAGGAGAGGAATCACAAAAGGAAAAGCCTGGACTCTAAACTGAACAAAAGGGGATGAGTTTTAATTGTGGATTCTTTGATTCCGAAATTTGCCAAATGTTTTTCGAGCTTCGGGACAAAGGCATTAACTTTTTAGCTCTCTCATGCGCAACTCCCACGGATCCACATCCTCTCCTCCCAGAGGTTTGGGAGGAGGGGGACGCCCCCGTTGGATGGCCGACATGTGAGATTCGAGTGAATCTGAGTCAACTCCACCTGTCGGTTCAGCTTGTCCACTCGGTGTCAGCTCCGATGGAGAGCTCAAATTCACCCTAACCCTACGTGTCAGGCATTCAACAGGGCATCCCCCCTCCTCCTGAATCTCTAGGAGGAGAGGATTTGAATCATCCCAACTCCCACATGTTCCTTCTGACCATATTCTGCTGCTCCTAGTTTCTTCCCTTCTCTTTTAACTTTGTCGAAAGCTAAATGGCACGCATCCATATGGTCTTTAGAGAATGATCCTTTTGCTTCCCGAGATCCACATCCTCTCCTCCCAGAGATTCGGGAGGAAGGGCGACGACCCCAGTAGATGGCCAACACCACCCGAGCCCTCCATCTGAGCCGACACTCCCTTGTTGGTTCAGCTTGTTGGCTAGGATGGAGGGCTCGGATTCACCCGAGCCCCAGGTGTCGGCCATCCACTAGGGTTGCTGCCCCTCCTCTCGAATCTCTGGGAGGAGAGGATTTGAATCCCTGCTTCTCGTGCTCCCAACAAATCCCTTTTTAGTTTTGCAATGTGGGAAGTAGGAAAGCCTGGAAAGGGATGTCTTTCTTGCCTATTGTGCCTTTATCATTACCCTATTTTCTTTTATCCGGCTACGTGGATTGTCCACGTCAATCCACGTCAACTACAATATACCACGTTGGTGACATGTATTTAGGTCACCCATTGGAACGGATATGTTGATGTGGTATATTTTTTTTTTTAGATTGGTGTCAATCACGTGTTGACCAATATCGACCTATATCAATTACTTGTATGCTAATATCGACCTATATCGACCAAATATCGGTATGGTATCGGTCCGTAGTGATTCCGCAAAATAATAGCATATCAATCAGGTATCTCTATATTTGTCACAGCTTATCGAATGGACCGATACAGCCAATACGATCTCATATCTAAAATGTTATGATTTTCTTTCCACAGTCTAACGGTTGGATTTTCCAATTGGAATAATTTGCATTTCGGTCGCTTAGATTGGATTCATTTCGATTGTAGATTCAGTAACTTTGGATCCCGACTGGCGAGGGAGCATTGCTTAAGTGATGCCAGCGATGCGGCCATGCCGCTGTGGCTCCAATCTACATGATTGCAGCATCTGGCCTCTCCTTTGGCTTCGACTGACATTGACCAGCGTCTTCTCCCAAACCTCCCAAATCAATTTTTGAAAATTTAATTTTAACATATGATGATGTTGGATAGGATTGAAAATCAACACATGATAGATGGTGATACAAATGGATATTCATAGTTTGATCCCACTTCCATAAATAAAAAAGAAGTAGTGCTCAAGTTAAGGGTGTCAATTGATTCGATTCAGTTAATCGATTAGGTTCGATTTCAGTTTCTGTAATAAATGATAAAAATCTTTTACCAATAAAATAAATGGTAAAAATCAAAATTGAACCAAATAAGAACCAGTTTTTAGTCTCAAAAACAAAACCGAATAGGAATCCATTCAGTTTAATCGGTTCCTATTCGCTTAGGATTACACGATTTTAAACGGTTTGGTTTTTTATTTTTTGTTTTATTTTCATGTGTAATCGATTTGGATAGAGACAAAATCGAGCCTTTGCCCAAAAAAAAAAATGTCATGAATTTTGATCTCTAAATAGTATTCTATTGGTTTTGCAAAAAAATCGTCTCCCGCGTGCCAGCCCTCCAGCCCGTCGTCTGACGGGCTGGAATGCATCGGTATGTGTGCCGGTGCATTCCAGCCCGTCCGATGATGGGCTGAAGGCTGGCGCGCGGGAGACGATTTGAGTCCATTGGTTTTGAACCCCATCAAGAGAATCCAATATTTGACCGTTTCCATTCCCAGATAAAAAAATAAAAAGAAAAAAATTGTTGCATGGATACTCATTGCCCTAAAGTCTAATAGACCTCCCCTTGAATTTGATTATATTCGAATTTCTATTATGTTCTGTTTGTTTTGACGTAATAAAATTTTACGTGTAATATTTTATATGTAAAAAGAAAAATCAAAATTTACTTCGAATAGGTAAAAAGAAAGACGAAGTTTCTTTTCCATTCCCTGAAGAGATCACTATATTTTATTTTTTGGAAATAAACATTGAAATTTTTTTTTTACATATAAAACTTTACGGTAAAATTTTTCGTCAAAACAAACGAAACATATATGTTTTGCATATTCAATTTAACGGTATTCTGATTAGTTTGAAATCAATGGTTATCAATTTTTAACTGATTGAAACATAAATTAATATCTAAAAACCAAAACAGAACCAAAGAATATTTTATCAATTCGATTCCAATTTAAATGGTCGGTTTCGGTTCCAGTTCCAGTTCCTTTTCACAACGCTACTTAGGTTACCCGCTGGGACCTAACTCGTGAAAATACATGGGAAAGTGGGAATGATTACAAGACCTGCCCTTAGACACATACAATAGGCAAGTGAGCTAGCTAGGTCCTGTGGAGAACATAACCGTTCTCCAAAAACAAAGAATGGGTACCCTTTAGCTAGGTAGGTTCCTAGCGTAGGAGATACGATTATACCAAATTAGATCCTGAGTCCTCTTACCAGTTACGCTCGTTAGATCAAAGTCCGCCCCTCTAGGCCCTAAATGGCTACAAAATAGGATTCAAATCCTCTCATGTCTCTCATGTTGGTATGAGAAAATTCTGTGCACGTATATCAATACATCGATATATGCACCCAGTAAACTGTAGCCATAGAAGATTTATTTCAAACAAAATAGAGGAGTAATAATTCAATGTGTCTTATTGGAAGTAAAGCCAATTAGTTGGGGGAAAAAGTCCCCACAATGTCATTGTGGAGATCCCTTCCCATGCTTTCTTATGTTTCAATATTTTCTATCTCATATCAGTCAATATGGACCTTTTATTGATGTGATGTGGGAGATTCACCTCCTACGCCAGCCCATCCTATGTAACTCAATGTAGGCCCAACTATTAATGAGGCAGCCCATGAAGATGCTATATATCAAATTATCAATGTAAACAAGGTCCTTCGAACGAGTAAACGCAGGCATTAGTACAATGATTCTAATTTTATAGAATCAGAATGAATAATAGTTCTTTGATCCATCATCGCTATGACCCAATGATTATAACCCTATAGAATTAAAACATCCAGGCCTTTTGTGGATGATATATTTCTTCTTTATTCTATCTGTAATGAATGTTCATTTTCCTTTTCTTTTAGAGAGACCAATGTTGTGGCTCACTCTCTCACTAGGAAGGCTATGTCATGTAAGGGGATGTCGGTTTGGCCTTGTTCCTCTCTTCGGATTCAGGACTTACGCAGTTCTGAAGCCTTGGCATGTTCCTGTGTTACATCTCAATAAATTTCCTTTCTACCAAAAAAAAAAAAAAAAAAGTTGTATAAACTAGTACATATAATGCATGCGCAAGAGATTAAAACATTACATTCATCGATCATATACCAACAATTGCATAGGTCATGGGTTGATTATTTTAGGGATGGTTTTTCTCTTGTAATGGAGCAATTCTATAAGCCCAAGAGTGAGGAATTTAAATCATATATGAGATTAAGGCTCTCTTTAGTATGTATTACAGAATTAATTATATAATAAACATAAATATAAACTATATACCAAAGAGAGTCTAAACGTTAATTTAAATTTCTAGAAGATTAAAATTAAATCTGATTTGATTCTCACAAGATTTTATTTGGATTTAGATCTTTAAACTAGCAAATCTTAATTATCAATATACCAATTGTTTGAATAGAGGCCTTAATTATCATTAACCTAGGCATCAAGGCAAAATTAAAGCTAAGTTTAGACTAATATGAGTTTGCCAAATAATAAAAAATAATTAGGACCATCAAAACTAATATTAAAGCTGAGTTTAGACTAATTTCTCTTTATCTTTGAGGAAATTTTCCATAGTTGTAACAAGGTCTTTTTATGTTGTGGGGGTAACCCTGGTAATTGCGTTGTTGTGCTTGGATTGTGTACATTTTGCCTCTTCCCAGACCTTGCAATGACAGAGGCTTCGTGCATTGGACCGTCCTAACAAGGTTTTTTCACAATTAAACGTGCATCAGTCCCCAAATGAAATACTAAAACTAACCCTATATTGAAGCTGTTGTAACAATCCTTGTTACATTCAGATGTGGGTCCCATCTTTGATATAGTTGCTTTTAAATAAAAAGGGAATATGTAAAATTATGCAAGTTCTTGATTTCTTCATTAACAGTCAAGTTTCTATGCAAATAGGGTAACGGTCATGGTTTCATAATCACCTTATTAGTCATGCAAAAAACATAACAAACAAGGATTGAAAAGAATACTTCGAGTTTAAAAAAAAAGGATAGAGCCGTTGTCTTCTGAGATTCTGAAGCATCAGCTTACCACTTTACTATTGGTTTTATGCTCTACCCTCCGATACTGATTACTGGTATTCAAATCCTCTCCTCCCATGGTTCTGGGAGGACGGGGACGCCCCTGTCTGATGACTGATACGTAGGTCTCGGGTGAATCCGAGCCCCACGTTTGAGTCGACAAGTTGAGCCGATAGGAATTTCGGCTTGGACGTGGGACTCGGATTCACCCGAGTGTCGGCCATACGACGGGGGCGTCTTCTGAGAGGAGAGGATGTGGATCCCTGATTACTGATACATGAACTGCTTCAACATCGGTATTCGATCGACCTGATCTACTAACACCAATCCGGTCTAGTAGGGTGCGGTGTGACTTGGACCGGGCTAGGTTTGGCAATCATTATGAATTTATGAGTCAATGAAGACAGGTCTGAGGCCCAACTGATATAGTTCTCAAAATTTTAGCCTGAATTCTTCAAGAGAGAGCCCGAGTTGGCGTTGCTGTAGAAGGAATTGTGTTATGGGGGGTTTGGATTGTCTCATGTCGATGGAGTCCCTCAAGCCTTGATCCAGTGGTTGGAATCAGTCAACGTGCATACCAGATGTATTCCAGCCGTTGAATCATGGTTAAAGGGACTAAATAATTTGAAGAGTATTTTGCTTCTTCATCCATTAATATAGTTGTTCTTGCTAGGGTTCTTATCATTGCTTCTGAACTTGTTCTCTCTTCTCTCCTTCTCCACGTTGTCGAAGGCTGATTAAACAGGTAACTTTCCCTCAACTCTCAATTAAAACCATTACGTTTCTATTTTTCTTTTGATTTGTTAAACTTATATGTGGGCTTAATTAATTACCTAAACTAGTTAATTCAGTTGGAGTATGATTGATACAATAGTCTGGTTCGTCACATGGTATGAGATAGGTTTGGTAACCCTAATTCTATTGTGGGAAGGATTTTAGGGTTACAACAGTATTTTATAAATAGTGAGTTAGAGTCTCCACAGTCACAGTTAGAAAAGTTATCTCTGCGCCCATTAGCAAGAGACAACAAGATATCCTCTGGAGGCTGTGGAAGACTGTAGCTGAAGGATTTCGATCAAAGCTTGGAGTGTCTTGGAGTGTACGAGAATCGATCTCTACACTTACAGGTATGTCTTTATGTTCATTGTTCATGGCTTATCTATGGTATTCTAGGGTTCATGTATGGATTGGAATAAATGTGATTGAAACCCTAAACACATAATATTCTAACATGGTTTTCTTGCTGGCTTCTCATTGACAGTACTCTTCATGGATATTGATTGTAGCAGAGCAGTGCCACAAACTCAAAAGGAGTTCTTCTAATAATAAATTTTTTTATTTTTTTTATTTTACATCTTCCTGCTACTACTTTGTACAAGTCTAGGACGAAGCCCTGTTGTTCTTCACACTACAGGAGAAGTGGAGTGGGTTTTATTTAATTGTAATGTGATAATTTCTCATAAGAAACAGGAATATTATTGCAAAATGCAAATAGATTGTGCTACGGCATGTGATGCGAGGTGCCAACTAACTATCGAAGAGTTGTGTCCCTGCTACGCCAACATGACCATACTAACAACAACAAACTCAAATCCCCCCACAAAAGTTGCAGACATTTTCTTCCCTATGAAGCAAGGTGCCAACTATCCATCGAAGAGCTGTCTGTCCTTGCTACTCCAGCATGACTGTCCTTGCTACTCCAGCATGACCATACTAACAACAGCAAACTCAAATGCCCCCACAAAAGTTGCAGACATTTTCTTCCCTGTGATAAATATTTCATAATAAGGGAGATCCTTTTCTATTCTAGTTTTATGAACTGAAGTTATTTTGTATTTTAGTTATGAGCGAATTAATGGTAATAATTCATCTAATTAGTTTACCGAATTATCGTCATTAATTCGAAGATCTAGCCAATCTATTCCTATTAATGTGCCGAATAATTCATGAACTATTTGAGCAAATTATTCCCATCTATTGCGCGAATTTTTTTATTCTAATCATTGCCATTAATTCGTATTTTTATCAGAATTATTGTCAATAATTCTCGAATTAATTAGCCGAATTATTCCCATTGGTTCCCTAATTTTCCAGCCGAATTATTTCCATTAGTTCGTGAAATCATGCACCGAATTATTCCCATTGATTCGCGAATCAATTTCTCAAATTTTTCCCATTCACTATTTTTTTTTCGTCGCATTATTGCCATTATTCACGGACTATTTAACAGAATTTTTAGCCGAAATATTCCTTTAATTCGTGGGGTAGCCGACTTATTCCTATTAAGTTGCGAATTTTTCAGCCTCATTTTTCCATTAATTCGCAAACTATTTTCAGCCAAATTATTCCCGTTAATTCGTGAATTTTTTAGTCGAATTATTGCCATTAATTAGAGGAATTTTATCCGAATTATTCCCATTAATTGGCGAATTAGTAGCTGAATTATTCCACAGAATTATTCCCGTTAATTTGTGAATTTTTTAATCGAATTATTGCCATTAATTCGTGGGATTTTATCCGAACTATTCCCATTAATTTGCGAATTAGTGGCTGAATTATTCCTATTAAATTCACGAATTTTTCAGCCGAATTATTCCCATTAATTCGTCATTTTCAGAATAATTATTGCCAATTTGCGGGTTTTTTTATCCGAATTATTGAAATTAATTGTGAATTTTTTAGCCGAATTGAATTTTTATCCGAATTATTGCCATTAATTCGCTTATTGCCATTAATTCTAGGCCTGGGATGGGATGGACCTTCGTGGGGCCTTGACGAACAGGGTGGCCTCAACCAATTCTGGACAACACATAAATCTTGTGGCTAAATACATTTCAAGTAGATCGAGGAACATAGAATCCTGGGACTTGATTTCCTTTATTTGAGAGTTTTAATCATTAAAGTGGGACTAAAAGAGCCATTATTTTGAGATATCATTTTGAGTTAAGTAGGTTCAATTAGAAGAGGCCCATATCCCATATCCCATGGCACATGCTTATTTTTGTTATTCCAAAATATTCATTCCACCTGGTAAGAAACAATCAAATTCAGTCCAAGATACCACATATTAGTCTGGTATCTTCGGAAAGATTTACCTAAAATTTTCGGCTAGTATAGATTTTGAGTTAGTTACACTAACCGCACTTCACTAACCTCATATCGAAAAAATCAAAACAAAACATAATTTTTATTTTAAAACTTTAGTTAATAAAAACGATAAAATACAACATATTAAGATGACACTTGGCGGGTTAGCAAAGTTGTATCCCACTAAGCTGCCACTTGTCAGGAGCTAAAAAAAAACTAAAGTCATGTCAAAGACATGCAAATACTGGGAGGATGCCAACTCAGCTACTTCTTGCATGCTTCCATCCGCCTTAAAACTACTTCAAATGCTATAAATACCCCCAATCCAGTTCGAACATATATGGGTTAGACACTTCTTATTTATATAACAACCCTCGCTTCTTCTTAATTTTACAAGAACAACTCCCACCTAAACCTTGAACTTAGTTTTCTTCTCCTGAATTCATAACTGCTTTATCTTGTACTGACTTGAGTGTCACTGTGATTTCAGGGTTATCTAATTCGCCCACATGAACTATTTTCATCCTCCTAGTCCTAGTGCAGCAGTTGAGCGTTTTGAATGAGGGCAAACATCGTTGGATATCAACAAAAATGATAGTTTCAAAGACTCTTAAAGGATTCCCAAAATTTTTTTGACCGATCCGACTCATTAAAACTTTGGGTGGATCGGCTGATACCTTTATGAATCCAACCAAACACTTAAAGGCCTTAATTGAGAAATTTGTCAATTTTCACAAAATAAAAAATAATATTTGTCACTACCTATTGATTTAATAAGGTATTAAAGTCCTTTGACTTGGTGGGTATCTTCCAAGTTTTAAAATAATTAAACTCTCCAAAGATTCCTCATAATCACAAGAAAGGTCCACAACTCTTCTACTTTATAGTGGGTGCATTGAATGTTGTCAAGCTATTTGAAGTAATTGTTATATCATGATATGATATCTTCAAGTATCAATTTCCATTATATTTCCATATCATGTAATATTCTCAACTTCATTATAGAAGAAGAAATGCATTTAATGTTAGAATATTGGACAATAATGAACCCCATGAATATGAAATGTTTTAACGCCCATTAATTCGGAGTTGTATTCTTTTTTTCTTTTTTTTTTAATTATTTACAAAGCAGGAAGTTAGATGAGGTTTTTTTTTTTTTTTTTTTTGGGTGGGCATCTACTTATGATTTTCTTCGATTGAGAAACAGGTGTTCGATGAATTTGAAAAATGGACCAGATGATTCGGCTTTGCAAATTTCTTTAATCAATAATAAATATATCAAAATCGATCAAATTCATAATATGAACACTAGTAAATGAGTTTGACAAATAATTAAATTCATAACAAGATAATATAAATCTTAATCTTTGACTTGTACCATGGATAAGTTTTAGTGAAGCTAAAAAGTCTTGAGGGCATCTTAATCACCCTGTCATTGCCACGCGGATAATATATTTTTCAATCATAATCATTGACCGTAAGGATTAAATTATACTCCATACGCATAATAATCATCACAAAACAATTCATGGTGGGGCCCAGATAGAGTTTGGTTTATACCGGTTCAGTCAGGCTCAGTAAAATCTGCTGCGACTGATCTCCAATCATTAATTTTTTATTTCCTAAATTACCCTCATTTGTTCAAAGAAACATCTGAAGTACCCAAATCTTAATCAGGATTTGGATAAGGTAAGCCCTCTTCCATTGTACCATGTCTAAATATCTAAGTATTCATTAAACCCAATAAAAAAAAAATAATCACACATAATATTATTTTGTTGGAAAAAGATTTTCTCCTATTGTCCAGTCTTTTCAGTCGTGATTCAGTTCTAGCATTTTTCCAGTAGTTATTCACCACGGATTTCACCCGATGCATATACCAATGAATGAATTCACTTTTTTTTGTTTTCGCTTTTTAATATATTTAAATGAAAGAATGTTAAAAATGAGTGTTTAAAAATGAGTGTTAATAATGGAAAGGATTCTCATCAGATTTGATTTCATTTTGAAAATCATTAAGTTCCCACTATTTAGGAGAATAAATTCTATAAATAAAACATTTCCCATGATATTTTTTTTTTCTGATTACAATTCCTAGCTTTGTCAAAATAATATTTTTGAATATAATTGGGCATATATCTTTCCATAAAATAAATGACATCTTTGAATGAGATTCATCAGAAAGATGATTATAAACCCTTGAATTGCATAAATTTTTGCCCAATATTTGATTTAAAATACTAATGTAAATTCAATTATTTCTTCTACCACCACTATCATGTTTATAATTTAATCTGATTTTCATTCACATTTAATTTTGATTTATAAGACAAAATATCTGCCACTTAAAATAATATTTTAATGTACTTGCAAAAAAAAAAATTGAAGTTAACATCAAATGAGATAAATATTTTATGCAAGTATCGATTTGCTAATTTTGGACAAATTTGTCATTTTCATGACCCAAAGTTTTTCCAAGGAAAAAATGTTCAAAATTGCAATTACTTCAAGGATATTTTTTTTCCATAGTTTTAGGATTTACTTAAAATCTAAATTAAATCATAATCTCTTAAAAGGTTAAAATGCCCTCTCAACCATCTAACATCGTTTACAAACATCCAGTGCTCTAACATGAAATGCTACTTATAAACTATTTGATTTTGTGAATTTTAAAACTTCTAAAGAGTAAGAATCCTCCCTAAAAATTATTACATTTAGAGAAAGAGAGTTGGAGTCAAGTTTGGGTGATGTTTTTCTCGCTATAATCTCTTTGGAGCTTGAGGTCCATTTGTAGGAGAAAAATTATATAATCAGTAGCATAAAACGAAATATTTTATATGAAAATAGTCTATTAATCGTTACTAATCCACATATTTGCTCTTTATTTTACAAAAGTCTAAAAATACTTGCAAACGCGTGACCAAAGTCCAAAATGCCTTAAAAAATTATCCATTCAACCTGATCGACGCTTCTGGTACATGCATGCTCGTATTCTCTCTTTTTCTCATACTATGTGGGCCCTCTAACCCTCTTTATATAATAATCGTGAAACATCTCCTCTCCCCTGTGTCATTGACTTGACTGGAAATACAAGTATGTAAGCATGGTATAGGTCCTCTCAAAAAATTAAATATTTCGTAAAATATAATTGGAAAAATTTCACCAACACTCCTTACTTTATAAAACCTTGTTCAGTCAGACCCCTCCGTTATGTGATGATCGTTATAACTTATCACCATTCTAAATTCTTTAATGACAAAACTACTCCATCTCTGTCTTCCTCCCCATTTACTTGTCTCGTCAAGTTAAACCCTTTCTTCACCGTTGACGGCCTATGGCGATTGTTGCTCTCTTCTTCATCGATATCCAACCCAACATCTAGCTTTGGTTGTCCGCTAAGACTGGCAATCACAATAATATTTCTGAAAGGCATGCATTTTGATTTTTATTAAAAAGAAAGGAAAATAGAAACTGAAAAGGGTTACCTCTATTCTTTGATTGATTTGCAGATGATTCTTCTGGGAGCCATAGGTGGCGGATATCTATCAATGAATTTATCATGGTGAGAGAAAGGTAAGTTGATAATGGGGCTGTGGCCATCGAGGAACCATCGTCTGGGGACTGGTGGGTGTGAGATTTGATCATGCTTTCCCTTTACCATCCTACATATCTTGGCCCATGCATTGAAGAAATGCTAATAGGAGGTGCCATCATCGACCACATGGTTGATAGTGTTAGAATATTATGTGTTTATGGTTTCAATAGAACCCATCCCAATCCATACAGTTATCATAGAATACAATGAAGATGCAATTATCAATGAACCTAAAGACATACCTATTTGAAGAGATTGATTCTCATATGCTCCAAGACACTCAAAGCTTTGATCGAAATCCATCGGTTACAGTCTTCCACAGCCTTCAGAAGATATCTTTATGTCTCTTGCTAATGGGTGCAGAGAGAACTGATTAACTGTGGCTGTGGGAAGTCTAACCAGTATTTATAGAATATTAGTGTAACTCTAAAACTCTTTCCACAATAGAATTAGGATTTCCAAACCTATCTCATATTATATGACGAACCAAACCAAACTGGTTCTACCGTGTTAATTAAACTCTCACTGAATTAATTAGTTTAGGTAATTAATTAAGCCCACACATAAATCTAACAGATAGCATTGTCTACTGGGAAGAATGATTAGACGTTGGGGAGTACATCAATGGAGGAGAGGACGTATGCGATGGTTACATCTGCAACAACATAAATAAAATCCACTCTTAGGCTATTCTACAATCCAGAGAGATTGAAATGGAGTAAGAAGGTGCATGGGTCATCTTGTTTGTGCGTGACGAGGTGGCCCACCAGGGGGAGGAATTGGACAAGGGTGTGGGAAAGAGAATCCTTAAGGTTGCCATTGATGGTAATGGAAGGGTCATTGGTTGCAGGACATTTGGAAAAGAGAAATCATCTCTGGATGTAGTGTGCGGTGAACTATGAAAGATTCAATGGGTTCAAGTGGAAAGGTTGTTTTGATTCGTCTAAGACGAACTCCGTTTTGATGGAGCATCTTGAGATGTGCTTAACAAGCAATCGAATTCTGAAATAGGTTATTGAACAAAGCTGATAGTGAAGACCTTAAGTGATTTCAAACAGCGAAGCTCCGCTCCACTTTCAATCTTCGACACCTCCCAGTTCAAGACCCATGGATTTGCAAATTTCCATGAAGATAAAGACAAGAAGACTAGAGTTGAAGAATAGGATTAGAGACTCATTTGTATATGTTAGGAGGGAAATGATCCCTCCACTTAAAATCTTACACGTGTCAAGTGCGCCTTCGGAGCCTGAGCGCTCGGAGTGTCTCGCACTCGGCTTCCCATGCACCCGGCCTCTCATGCGCACGGCCTCCCGGGTAGCGCACAGAGTTATGATCCTACTCGGTCTTGGGAGCCAGAGTCCTATTGAGATTCTGCTACCTCTGGAGAGTCCTTCTCTCAGTCTGATACGACACTGACAATTTCGGTCGGCCATCACTCACACGTTGACACGTGTCAGTCCCAGAGCTGACCGACCTAGCTTCCTTGGCTAAGGTCTCCGACTTCTACTCGGAGTCTACCACCTGAGTGTCTCACAGAGCGACACGTGGCAATCCTATTGGCGATCTATCTCCCTGAGTCCTGGTGCCCCCATGCCTCTTCCCGATCTATAAGTAGAGGGCAACCCCTCAAGGTAAACACTTACGCATACACAAGTTACAAGCAGTTATTGTTCATCCCTCACTCACGCTCAAACTCATTCATCGTCCCACTTTCTCTAAACTGGAGATAGCTTTCTGCTATCTCTTGACTGTTTACCTTGGGAATCTAACTTAGGCATCGGAGGGTACCCGGGGCTTAGGCGCCCCCTCCTTTGTCTCATCTCTGTGATTGCAGGTCATTTAGAACGCGGATTGACGGGCGATTTTCAACCGTAACAGTATACAATTTACAAAAACGAGATGTCTCCAAATTAAAGGATTGGTATTTGGGGTAAAAATATATTTTTAATCATTCTGTCAGTCTAATTTACATTTAGATGTCTTTAGGAGTGTTAGTGACATTATCGCTTAAAAAAAAGGCATATGTTTTAAAGCCAACCTACAGAAGAATGGGTGAAATTTTTCCAAAATAAATTGATGTTTCGCATAAAATTTTCCTCCAGCCAAAATCATTATATATATATATATATATATAAAAAGGGAACGAGATCTAAAAGCCCACGCGCACTCGGTGGACAGGAACGCGCATTTATTTCAACGAGATCTAAAAGACCACGCGCACTCAGTGGACAGGAACGCGCATTTAGTTCTCTCGTCGGCTTCGTCTTCAATATGAAACTGGTGATTTGGTAAAAAATTGGCCGGCGTCGTCGGATATCCTTTTTGGTGAGCAGGACATTAAAATTGTCTGCCACGGGTCAACTCATAACTAACCTTTTACATGAAATACATGACGCTACGCTACATTAAATACCAAATCACTGCCAAACAACACATCACTCAGATTCTTCGTACCCACTTCGTAATAACCGCTATCCAATCATCTGAAACTAAATAGCATCAAATAGTTACTTTGAATATTCACAGATTTATTCAGATACTTTTGTCCTCCATAAATACTCTACATAGTCAACGGCTATTCTACCTTTTTACACAAAAAAAAAAAAAAAAAAAAACGGCTATTCTACCTCACATCCGACGTGTACATCGACCAACTGTAACCGTTAGGACTGACTTGCATACGTGGCAGCCTACTTTTCGGGTAATACGGTAGAAAGATCATACAAAGAGGGTAAATTTGTAAATTAGTCATTAAGGAAACCGGGTTAAACGTGAAGAATCCCTGAGAAGGTCTTCTTTGTCTGAGAATATCCAGACCAAATCCCTGGTTCTCTGTCCCCTCCCTCCACTATCTTTGATGAATGATTCTGTTTTTCAAAATTTAATAGTTCCTTATTCATGAAAACGATTGTGATAGTTTATTTAATGTGATGGTTTCGATTAAATAAAGCAAGAGAGAGCAGAAATTGTATTGTAAGATTCTTCCCTTGCTTAGAGCGGAAATGGCGGGCTCTGAGGTTGGGGAGAAGAGCAGAATCATGAATTCACCGTCACCGCCTCGGTCTGAAACGACTGTGGTTGCAGCTCGATCATCGCTTGTCGATTCGTTCAAGGGTTGTGGCTTTCCAGGCATCCGAATTCCGAAGGAGGACCTAAAGAGGAGGATTTTGTTCCCAGACTATCTTCGTCGTGCTATGCGTGATTCGATTCGGTTCAAGAATCCGAAAGCAGGTGAAGAGCATGTAGGGGATGCCAGAGAGGAGGCAGCGCTAGAGGCGCCGATGGTTGTGTTTGTGAATTCCAAGAGTGGTGGAAGGCATGGACTGGTTCTTAAAGGGAGGCTTCAGGAATTGATGGGCGAAGAACAGGTAAGGACTCTGTTGCTTTTGGCTTTCAGTCTTGTAAAAGAAATTGATTTTGAAGTTGGAAACCGAAAAAATCTTTGTATCATAGAATTTTGAGTAGTGGAAGAAGTTCACTCCTTCACACATTCAGACATGAAATGATATCACAAGTACTAATGTGATGATTAGGTGTTAAATATGTATCCCCTTTTTAAATGAAATATTAATTCCAGTAAAGAACGAGAGAAAAAGGGCAATGTATTACACCCTTCCCCACCTCAAAAGGGGTCAATATGTATATTTCCCTTCCATTGGGTGTTATTACTGTGGGGATTTTGTAGTTTCAGATATCTGCTATTGTTATGAATTTTAATAGGTAATAATGCCAGTGCCTTACGTTGTGTAGTGTGTGTGTGGGTTTGTTCACTTTCAAACCCTCTTGCAAGCTAAAAAACAATAGCTCTTATGACATATCTCTAGAATACCAACACAGACTATTTTTCGATTACAGTTAGCTAAAGTATAGATTGGATTCATCGGCTAAACAGTACTTGAATGCCCATTCAAGAAAATACAACTCGCCTTTGGCTCACCTCTCTGCCAATCCCTTTCAAGCTAAAAAGCAATAGCTCATATGACTGTTCTCTAGATATTAAAACACCTAAATTTTCAACTGTAGGTATAGCTATAGCGTATGTTGGATTCATAGGCATAAACATTACTGAAAGCCTGTTCAAGAAAATACAACATGCCTTTTACCCCTGTTGCCGCTGGTTCTCTCCCGGAGCTTCAGGTGGTTATTACACCGGTCAATACAGAAGCAGATTAGACAGTAGAGGGCGGGTTCGTAAATCCTGTGGCCACTTTAATACCTAAGTTATAACCGGTAAATAAGTAGTAGGGAGCTCGGTAAGAGATTATGAGCTCTAGTAGATAGAGGTTTAAGCAATTTGACAGAGAGGGCATAAGAATCAAAAGTTGGATCCAGTTACTTTCGTTCTGAGCTTTATTTATAGAGGCAAGGAGTGGAGTGGACTTCACCCTTGATTGAGGCAATTCCAAATGAGGGTGGTGGTCTCAACTTGCTTTTTCTTTCAAGTCCTCTGATAAATTTGAAGGGTTGACTTATCCAGACCCTCTTGTGGTTCCTCCTGGGTTGAAACTAGTGTCTGTGGCTTAGGTTCCTCTTCAATCGAGACTGGTGCTACTGGTAATGATTGTGGTTGCTCCCCTTGACCTGTAGTATCCTTAGGTTGAGTCAGAATAGGAAGAATCTCAAGAACATACACTTCTTCATTATTCACAGACTCTCCCGAAGAGGTGGCGATGAGTAGTACCGAAGGGACTTAGGGAAGTAAATATCCATGGTCACCAAGGTACGACACGCGGGAGGATGGTGGCACTTGTAGCCCTTCTAAGTAGCTGAGTACCCCAAAAAATACACCGAAGACCACACGGTTCTAGCTTGCCGGGAGACCAATGAGCGCAAGCATAACACACAACCAGAGATCTTGGGAGGAACGACAAAAGAGCTAGAACCCAGCAAAACATCAATCGGGGAATGAGACTCCAATGTGCGAGTGGGCATAGGGTTGATGAGATAGTAAGTGGTGAGTACGGTGTCACTCTAATACTGAGATGGAATATAATTGGAAAACATGAAAGCACGAGCCGCCTTCAAAAGATGTCGGTTTTTAGTTAAATTAGAGATCTATCGATCTTGAGTAATACTAACAGTGGAGGGTTTCTTAGTTGTACCAGTAAGATATCTTGTGAAACCACGACCAGCAATGGTCAGATAAGTGGATCGAGACCATTTCAGGTAATTAGTACCATCAAACCTGATAAAAGTAGCAACAAATGGTGGTATTCATATCGATTCTGTACATCAAGAACTGAAAGAAACAATACTAACGTCTGACATTGCGGAAAACAAGTTGATAGAGAGATCGCTAAAGTAAGATTGTATCAAAACCGAGAGTAAATAGTGCTGGGAAAAAAAAATCTGATCTTGATGTATGCTGATCTAAACAAGGACTGACCTGTCTTGGTTAGCAAGTTACATGCTCAACCAGAAAAAGGAGAGATTGATATCGTAATTTGTTATCGCTGGGATGGGATTGATCAATTTCACAACGCTAGATATGATATCAATTATCGCAAGACCAGATCTCAAACCAGAAATGGAACCAAACCCGATCTGATATCAGATCGCCCGATCTGATATCAGATCGCAAGATCAGATCCTGATATCGCAAGTTGTAGAGAGAAACCAGAAATCGAACTAGACCAGATCTGATATCAGATCGCAAGACCAGATTTTGATATCACAATTGTAGAGAGAAATCAGAAATTGCAGAGAGCAAATCGCAGGGTCTGGTTTCAATTCTAGGAAGGAACAGGTGCCGATAGTAGTCTCGAACTTGGATTCATAATAAAGGAAGACTCGACCTTCAATAGGAAGGAATAACTCAATCTTTGAAAAGACCAGAACCAGTTTGTACAGCAATTGTTAATCTTCAAGGAAACAAATCATGCTTTAATGGTTAAATGTATAAAAAATAAAGTTTTAATGGAGGTGAGTAGAGGGCAGCATCTAGATCTAGAAGAGGTCACCTCATTAGTGCTACCATTTTCTAGGTATAGAGAGCCTAATGATGGAAACTTTTTGTTGTCATGGAAGAGAGGAAGGATCAGAACAAGAGCCCTGATACCATGTTGAGAGCACTCTTTAGGAACTGAATGCTTGGATGGTCTTTGGTGACCATCCAACCTTTATTTATAATACGAAAGGAATAAGAAGGAAGATTTACACAAGAGCTAAAAGTAAAACTCTCCTAAACTTTTTTAATTATAAAATAACTAAAACTACTCTTCGCACCCATAACCGACACTCCTAATAGGAGTTAGTTACATGGGATGGACCATACACCGTTTTGGGCTAAGCTACATATTGCAACAAGATCGAATCATTATTGGACCCCATGCACAGGGTGCCGTAATGGTAGTGAGATTGTATTGTATCGGCCTGCCTAGACTGCGGATGCCCTGCTTAGCCACAAGATGCTCCACCTGAGATGGAATGAAGTGATGCCACCCAGCCCGCGGTGATTGGCTATGTTGTATTGTATTGCCTCGCCTAGCCTACCCGGGAGCCATCCCGTCTAATTAACAGGATACCTCACTATAGTGTATTGCAATGGTAGTTAGTTAATCCATTGTTTTATTTGAACATGATGGATTTCTCTTATTTCATGTAAGTGAAGTGATGGGAAAATTGGTTTGCAACCATGAGAACATTACTTCCATATTATCGTGCATCGCATGGAATGGAATTTTGTAACACTATGGTTTTATGATTTGGAATTAGATATTTATGGAAGTTTAATTGGAATGATATTTAACTGCCAATATTTATGAGTTTTTAAAGCACGCTCGAATGTTTTATGATATTTGGAAGGTTTCTTGACTCATTTTTGCGAAACTGTTATTATCACATGGTTTTTGGTATTAAAGAAAGGAAAACCAGAAAAGAATTACAAATGACTGGGAACTCCCAGACAAAAACCATATGATAGACAGAACCTTCCACCTTCGGCATTGCCATCAGCAGAAAGGCCTCCATCTCAAAGCATCAGATCAATAATAAAAGATAACAATCAGGAAAACCGAAATCTTGGATTGCCCATAAATCCCTGCACCAGCCCTTTCCGAACAAATGAAGGGAAATCTACCACAGGGATCGAAATCCCCGACTTAGCAGCTTCTTTCGCTAAGAAATCCGCTATCAGATTTGGTTCTCTATAGCAACATGCTTTAATGATTAGATATCATTATTTTTTTCTCTTCTTATTTTTAGTGTTTTATCCTTAAAAATACAAGTTTTGCATATATCCCTGCATATCTTAAGTGTATCCGGCGCCTTTTAGCATCTCGTCAATACGTCTCCTAGATGTTTCTTAAAAACACCTTTCTGCTACGCTGCTTGAAAACGATACTTTAAACCTTGTGTATGTAAGCATTTATTTCCAACCAAGATTTTGTAATTTAGCTTTTTTCAACATCTACAAGTGACATATCTGATATGGTGTGATATGGAATAAAACAAGTGAAAAAGCATCTGACTTTTGCTAGATTTTGTTTCATTACTAATAAAAATGGTTGTGTAACACACATGTATGGTAGTTATATGGTACAACAAAGTCAGAACCATGAAGAGTATCTGGTCATTCACCTACCCAAAATGGCTCCCTAGGCACATACCTTGTTTCTTGGGCATGAGTCTAGGGTACCTTGGTACTAGGTAGTGCCTGGTCAGGCTTGCCTAAACCTGTGTCATGTAGCCCTTTTGAACCTGCTGTTGTGTTGGCCATACTACAGAGAGAGCATTTAGCATTGGGACTTTCATTATGAGTCATCCAACCCTTTTTCACCTATTTTCAGAAATGTAGACTTCATGAGCGCTTTTCATGGTGGCCTGACATGTCAAACTATTGTTTTGGGTGGAACATAATGCATGAGTTAGAGGTGATACTGATATGGCTATGTCTGCACAAAATTACTGCCTACCAAGGTGCTATGACAAGGTGCATGTTCAAATTTGAAGGTGGCCACTTCATGCAAAAAATTCTAGAGGTTTGGACTTGCTCCACTCCACTCCTCCCTGGACCATACAGAAGGGGAGTCATACCGGTTACAGCCCAGCCCTTCACTAAGGTGGCTCATTGAAGACTCCTGATCCACTTGTAGGAGCTTATCCAAGTAACCCGCTTGGAAAACTTGCCTTTGGGTGACATCGATTATAAAGATTTTTTACTTGAACAATGATACATATGCTTTCTAGAAGTTTCAATTGACATTTTATCTTTATTTTTTCATCCTGAGAAGAGAAGATAGAGCTTTACTCTTTCATATTTTACATTTTGGGTCTTTTCATGAATTGGATGTCATCTTCTACAACAGTTTCAATTTACTAATGAAGAATGAATTCATATACTTTTGTAATGCTTTGATTTGATCAATGAATGAACAAAAAAATTGCAAAAAGCCTTGGATTGTCTTTGCTTTGAACTTATCTTATCCTGTTACTATTGTTTCTAAAGCATGTTTGAATTTGGGTGGGTCTATGGAGCAAGGGTCTCCTCCCATGGAGCAGGCCAACCAGAGTTGACCCATTGCCACCTCTACCATATGAGGGTCACTATTCTATAAATTTATTGATGGTAGGGTTTCGTGCTGTTTTCTCTTGGATCCATTCTGTTGTATATGGCATAAACTTGCATGGCTTTATATTCATTTAGGATCTTGGCCTTAAAATATTGAATCTATATATTGCTTATTATCATGTGTGATGCAGGTTTTTGATCTTTCAATTGTGAAGCCAACTGAATTTGTACAGTATGGCTTGGCTTGCCTGGAAAATTTGGCTGCTCTCGGCGACGATTGTGCAAAACAAACTCGTGAAAAGATGAGGATTATGGTATGTGCTTGATATTTGAGTTTCATGTAGTGCTTCTTGAAATGAACCTAAACAAAATTTCTCGTATCTGTCTAGAAACTATAATTATTCATTACAGGTTAACACATTATCTATTGTTAGTGTGTATTTTGTTTGATATTCTACCTGGATTTATCATCATCAGGTGTACAACTACCAAAATAATTACTGGATTGCTTTTAATTATGTTTGTTTGTTATAGGAAGACTTTTGAGATTGTTCTGGGCAGGTTGCAGGGGGTGACGGTACAGTGGGCTGGGTTCTAGGAAGTCTTTCTCAACTTTATGATCAGAATCGATTGCCAGTTCCTCCAACAGGAATCATTCCACTTGGTACGGGCAATGACCTGTCTAGAAGTTTTGCTTGGGTAAGAATTTATGTTGCATGGACATTCCTGTTTGCCTATTGTTGTATCACCTTTTTGTTACCCCTTGGTTTGTTCTTCTCTTCAGGGTGGTTCATTTCCTTTTTCGTGGAAATCAGCTGTCAAGAGATCGTTGTATAAGGCTGTTACAGGTCCAGTTTGCCATCTTGATAGGTAAGTTCTCCTTTTACAGGCCTGAGTTCGAAACAAACAGAATCAGAACAGAAAACAAGGCTGTCACAAGAATAGTTTGAAAACTCGGGCTTCGGATTCATTTCGGTGAGATCAAAATCCAAAATGGGCGCAATTTTTCTGAAACAGTATAATTTTAGGTTGCACAATGACTGGATGTGCTGAAATGATGAAATTTCGACCAAAAATATTGCTCATCTGATGCAAAGAAACTGCCAAAATGACTGAATTTATCGAAATTTTGACCAAAATATTACATTTTCCTAATTCAGATGTCATTTTGTTTCGGACCAACCAAAATTTGGCAAAATTTTTCTGAGTTCTTGAACTATGGTCGCAGGTAAAAGAGAAGAGGTTATAATGCGTGCTAATCCCGAACTAGTGAAATCCTGTGGGAGACCAGTTTGTGGCAGGATTTCAGGTAAGGAATAAAACCAGATTTCAAGAGAAAGCCAATAACAGAATAAAGACAAGTATGATCTAGGTCAAAGTCTGGTTGAAGGTCTATTTCAGCTAGGTGTCTGCAAAATTGGATCAGAATCTGCTGGCCAAATTATCAGTTATGAAGAAATTCTCTTGGTACTAGGATTCTAGTTCAGAAAACCAGAATAGCATAATTCGATTGGGGGGGGGGGAGAGGATTTAAAGAGAATAAACCATAGTTCAGATAGGCAACAGCAGTAATAAAATAGTGACTGAAATCCAGAAGCAGTAACAAAGAATTCAGTATCAGAAACTAGAAAATTAAGAAGTATAGTTGCAGAAGGATTTCACGTTTTGATTGAAAAGAGCATATTTTTAAACAAACTAGTAACTAGAACTTGAAACAGAAATTCAGAATAGTAAGCAGAAGCAGAATAGAGCAGAATTTCAGAAACTAACCTCGTAATCCATGGAGCAGAAGAAGAGAAGAAATCAGGTCTGGGATGCCAATCCCATATGCCAAACTCAATAGCTCTAAAAGTCTTGCAAATTAAAAAAATCCTTACTCAAAACATGCTTATTACATATATAAAAGACATTTTGAAATTCCTAAACTGACTCATAAAAAGACTCCTAATCACTCTTTTATACTAACTTAAACAAAAGAGACTCAAAACAGAACTCTTAAAAGCTGTTAAGTATCCTAATGTAACTCAAACATTTATATCCTGTGTACTAAATTAGTCCCCTTACAATGAAACCTAAGAAAATAAAAGGCCCAACCTATAATATAACTACCCAGAGCTTGTTTGCAGCCCATTGGACTGTCACCAGCACCTTGTGAGCCTTCCAAGGTTGCGCCTAGGCTTCCATACGGAATCATAGTCTACAAATGCATCAGAGTAATACTGACCTGATGTATGGGAATGACTAATTGACCCGCAAGCAACAATCAAATGGGCCTGGCCCATTGGGTTAAGCAACCAGCAAAGCAGCCCAACCAAGCCAAGATGAAACACTGTTCATGGCACTGTTCACGTGAATAGTACCAAACCCCAGTTATTTCTATCTGACAACACTCAGTCTTCTTAATTAGGATCGTTAGTAGTTAGTTTGAGTTTCCTAATTACCTATGACTCTATTGTCATTGTTAGTTTCCTAACATATAGGATAGATCATTAGTAGGTCTCACTTACTTGAAGACCAAGTTACTTTCCTAATTTCCAGATTTAGAGTTACTTACCTAATTTCCAGATTTTGGAAGTTTTCTATTTCTAGATTTTGGAAGTTTCCTATTGCATTGTTTTAAAATCTTCCTATTGGGAATAATCCCACATTGTTAATGAGATTGGAATCCTGTGGTCTTATATATGGAGAGTCTCTCCACTTACTAGTTCGAACTTTTGAGTTGGAAACTTGACACTTCCTATATTATAAAGGAGGTTAGTCTTTCATATTTCTAGTCTTTCCTATTTACTTGTAAGATCTCAAGCTATAAATGAAGAGAAAATAGGCTGGCTGTAGAGAGTAGATTTTTCCAGAAAAAAAAAGTGTTGAAACTTATTTTCTGGTTGAGTCTCTCAAAGGTTGTGAGACTCGACCACCTATCGTTCCTTATTATTTGAAGTTCTGAATTTTGTTTAAATTCTTAAACTCCCTTACCTAGCTGGCGACATTGTTTCAGTGCACAACAATTAGTTTCTTTGCTGTTTTGATTTAATACTCCAAACATCAACCTGAAAGCACACTAGAGTAGAGGCGGTACCAGGTACAGCCACTTTTCGGAGCTCGTAGCTCCTCTAATTTTTATCGATCGTCCTCAAACTTGGGAGGGTGTTCACAACTGTTACAAAGGTCGTCCATACAAAGTTTCATCAATTTCTGACTGTCGGATTTCCAGATAAGAATTTTTTTCTATTACTTTTCTCTGCAGATTTTTGTGTTGGACTGAATAGGGATCCTGTAGCAAAGAGGGATTGATAAATTATGTTGCCTTAAACCCCTTTGCCAGCAATAATATACAATGAGAGGATAACTGACAATCCACCAAGCAAAAGTTAATATACAATTTAACTAAAAAAAAAAAAAAAATTAAATATTGAATTGTTAAAATTGATGGGGAGTCTTATGGCCTGTACTTGTATTTATAGCCTCTTGCTAGCCTGTAATAGGATAGCATAAGATTAAATTACAGGTAAGTTTTATCCAAAAAAATGAATAAAAAAATAATTAGAGATGAGTCCCTAATTCCATACAAGACCTATTCTTAGAGATAGGATATGTTAAGGATGAAGAGATAAGATAAAGCTGAGCTGGATTGCTAACATTAGGCCTATTCCAGGTCAAGACAAAATAAAATAATGAAGAACAAGTAAACTAAAGAACAACTTCTAAGTCTCCAACTTTATTCTGTGAATTAACTAGCTTGTAGAGCCCCACTAGAGTAAGAAACTGAAGTGTTTTAACTGGTCTGGACACTGAATTGGTCCAGCTGTTTGACCCAGTTTCTTGGTCCGGTTCTGGTCCAATATTAATCCAGTTCTGGCCCAACCGATTGCCTAAGACATGCTGTCCTGCAGCTCCTTTTGTGCTTCTAATCTGCATTGTCTACTTTTTTTTTTTGGGTAAGTAGATAATGGATTGTCTACTTTCTGAGTCTAAATTCTTATATATATTTTCAGCCCTGGTTGATTTATTGAGAGTTATTTTTATTGGAACCAGTTTTCTGAAACCAGACATTGTGCTGGTATATATATATTCATTTGAGTGTACTTACAAAATTTTGTGAGATTCCATGAAGGACTGAGCTCTGTAGAGTGTAGACCACTGTTTGAGATAGCTCACTTCTGTTTTATGAGTGAATGTTGTTTTTTCTTAATTACTTTCTTGGAAAGTTTTTTGTGTTAGCCAATTAGACATTGTGGATACATCACCTTCAAGAATAGGGATTAATGCATCTATCCTGTATCATATACACACCAAATTCTCTCTAGGGGCCCAGTTGGTTTAATTGAACCTTTTGGACCATAACTAGATCCTACCCTTCTTGAAGGCCTCAGTTGAGGCTTTTCCTTTTCTTTAGGCCTATTGTACTTGATTTGTATGTAAGTCCTAAAGGGGCCAGCAATAAGGGGGTCAAGTGGGGGTCTTTAAGTGATAGAAAGTGGAACTTCCAATCTAGGAGAGGAGGTCAGGGCTTGGGGCGAACACCTCGAATAGGGAGAGCGGAGGAAGATAAAGATGTCAATGTGACTTTTAATTTGGGGTTTCATTTGAAATGTAATTATTGTTGCTGTTTAATGGTGGTTTGGGGATTTTTTTTTCCATGTGTGATCTTTTGAGGGGGATCTTCTAGATCGTGTTACAGGATCTGGGGGTTTTCACTCTTGGGATTTTCTTGAGCCTTTCTTGTGGGCTTGTATCTTCTTCTTTTTTCTACCTTTTTTTTTCAACCAATTAAAAAAAAATGATACATTAATAATCTGTAGAGCAATGGCTTCCTGCGTGGCTGTCCAGGAAGGGCTCCTGTGTGGCCCAAATATCTATCATGTGATGCTTGGATGGGGCTTAAATTTTTTGGCCAGGTAGACCTCAAAGTTCCTTGCTCACATGTCAAAAATTTCAGTCCACACAGAGTTGGCCACGTGGCAAAACAGAGCTTTAAAAATTCAGGACTACCAAGAATTAATGCATGAATTATTAGAGGGTGCATGCCAATACATGGGAGGGTATTTGATTGAATTAAGTTGTAATAATTGACATGTGGTTAATCCAAACTGTATCCTCTCAATCCACCAGTCACAATTTCCATCATCAATTTTCGTGGCACGTAAGGAGGGTCTTACAGTAAGCCCTTCCTGGTTGGGCCAGATAAAGGTCATTTTGCCCTAATTTTAATTGTTATAGAGTAGCTAGTAATTTTTATTTTGGAATTAGATTTCATAAAAAAACTTCTCCCTTTTCTTATTTTAAATCACCCATTAGCCTAACCAAATTTTATCAAGAGTGACCTTGTCAATTTGTCATGTATTCACTTTGTCATTTCTCTCCCAACTTTGTACTTACTTGCAGGCCTATTGTTATTACCTTTTCCTCTTTTACATTTTTTTCCCTGCATGAGGTCAACTTAACAGTGGTTTTGAACATTTACTGCTATCATGATGCAGTTGGCATATTGTGGTCTCAATGCCATTTGGAGAAAATATAGAGCTGCCCTATTCTCTAAAGTATACAGAGGAATGTTCGCTTGATCAGGTTGATAACATCAAAATTTGAGTTTCTTTATTTTTGCTGGTCTGTTTAAGCTGCCTGTTTTCTCTTGTCATCCGTAACCTTTTCTGTTACTATACAACTTTGTAAATTTTTCTGGTAGCTTACATTCCACTTTTGTTGCTAATTCATCATTTGTGCAGTTTTATCAATATATCCATTTGATATTTTATACAAGAATGTGGTATATATGCAAATTGGTGATCAATGGCTGTTCTGCACTACAGTAGCTGTATCTTTTCTGATTTTCAGCTGACATGAAGTGAATTCCTTTTTCGTTTGATTTTTACTGTCTTAGCAAGTTAACACCCCCCCCCCCCCCCCCAACCCAACCAAAAAAAAAAAAAATGAAAGGAAAAGAAAAGTGCGTCAGAAGGTTATTCTATTGTAGGAGAGTGAGTACAATGTTCTTATGCAAATTGGTGATAATGGTTATTCTGCACTACTGTAGCTGTATGTTTTCTGATTTTCAGCTCACATGTCTGACTTCCTTTTTCTTTTCATTTTTACTTTCTTAGCAAGCAAACCACCCCCCCTCCAAAAAAAAAAAAAAAAAAAGAAAAAAGAAAAAAGAAGAAGAAAAAGGGGCATCATGGTTTTATCTTCTTTTTTAATGTAGGAGAGTAAGATAGGGAAAAATTAAATGACAAGTTTTATCCTTTTTTTTAATTTTTTTTATATATGAGGGAGTTGTTTATTGACTGGCATGAGTCATGACCTTAAGGAACCATTGAAGTCGACTTTGAAAGGTTTTATGGGGTATTCATGTTTTTTGGTTTATTATTCAATATTGCAGGTTTTCTTGTGTGTTAAACTGTAAATTAAGGTAGACTGAATGACACTACTATATGATTTGTTTGCTGATATGGTCCAAGGAAATGTGATTGACGTTGGAAACTTCGGTAATTTGGTTTTGGGGATAAAATCAATTGTAGTAAACTTTACTGGTGAAGAATTTAGTCCCTCATGGATTCAGATTTGTGGCATATGGTCAAATCAAAGTAAGAATAATGTAGAGAAAAGAAGCAAGAAAAAGAATAGAAAGAAGTGAATAATATTAAACAGAAGAAGAGAATACTTATTCGGTAGGAGAAAGTTTCCTAAGACTAAAAATAGAAGTCTAATCCTATTAGGACTAGGAAAGAGTAATCCTACTCTTTTTTTTTGGGATGAATAAAGAATATTGTTAACAGATCCCCAGGAGGATATAGAAAAGGGAGCCTATAGGAGGTATCCTATCAGGAAACAAAAAGAAATACACAATGATCAAATGGGATGTCCTATCCACATTAAAATTGGGTAGGTAAGTCCCAGGCATTTGCAATTAATCTATTTCTGTGAGTGTCCGGACTAGATTTAGCAATGGAAGTGAGACTTCCCTTGACTTCATAACCAATTGCATCCCAGATTTGGGATAGGGTCCTGGATTTGGCAGTCCACGGTCTTAAATTTCATTCCATCTAAATATGATAAATGGTCACGCAGAAAGCCACTTTCCCAACAGTGTTACTAGGAGTCTTTCCTTTGAAAAGCGTGCTGATCCATCTTCATTCTCTCTCAAAAGAATGAATTTGTCTCGGAACTGGTCAGCAGTGGCGGAGTATCCTATCCCATAGGCAGGAAGAGAATGGGCAGTCAAAGAATGATGAGAGACATCTTCGGTAGCTGACCAGCTAAGGCAGCACCTTAACTGAACATGCAGCTGTATTTGGATAAGGAAAGCTCTAGTAGAAAGGGCCTGGATCATCGCTCTCCAAGCCATGAAACTGTGGCGAGGAATGTGCCTTTGGAACCAAATGAGTTCAGACCAATCTCCCAAGCGGAAGCAAACAAGAAGATACCCGATTGGGCTGAAGTCCAACTAACAAGGTTGCCACGTCCTGAGGAGACAAGCTGTTCTGCATCGCCTAGAGTCGGTTCTAATCCTTTCTCAATACCTGTTCAAACGGAGGTTCCAGTTGTCCAGCCAAAGGAGGTTAGAGGAGACATCATCAATCTAGGATTGATGATGTCAATGACAAGATGTCTGTGCTTCAACATGTTTCTTCATACCTAGGAGTTTTTCACAAGCAACAACCCAAATGGAGTCTTTCCGAAGATATGTGGTGTGCAGCCACTTCACCCAAATACTCTTCTTTATTACAGCCACTTTCCATAAAAGCTGGAGAAAATAGATGATGTTCACTTCTTCAAATCTTCTTAATCTCAGCTCCCCTTCATGTTTGGGAAGGCATATTGAAGCCCAGCTGCGTGTATGCATGAAATTGTGGCAATCGGACCCCTTCCACAAGAAGGCATTCATCAGAGACTCAAGCTTTTGGATGATATTAAAGCATGCTAGAAACTCCTGTTCTGTAGAGATACAAACTTTGCATTATTGATATCACAAGTTCAAGGTGCCCGCAAAGGATAGGAACTTGGCATTCCATAGCTGTAGTTTCTTGCAAAGACCATCAAGGATAAGGGAGCCATGGTGCAATGCCAACTTCGGCAATATTAATGGAATCCCCAAATATTTGACTGGTAAGGATCCGTGGGAAAAACTTGACAAGCTAGTCAGATTCACACTGTTAACCTCATCAACTCCGCAAAGGCTAGACATACCACCAAAGGAGGCAAGAGCATTTGACATTGTGGCAATGAATTTGGAGTTGGCCTTCAAGAAGATCATAATGTCATTGAGCTCAATAGAGTTGCACCTAGGAAAGAAATCAATCTCTTTGTTGGCAGCCTTGACTTGGATATTTCTTGAGAGAACGTACAATATGAGGTTGAAAAGGTAGGAGGCATGGGGCCGCCTTGTTTGATTCCCCTCTGTGTCACGACCCAATCCAGGATAAAAGGTTATGGACGCCACCCTCAAGGGTGTGATCAGATCAAAACATACATCAATTGTAATACCAACTCTTATAATCACATGGAAGACTTTAAAAATCTGAATTGGATTTCAAAATCCAGTTCCGACCTCAACAATTGGCATCAGAGTTAAATAAAAACACAGTGGCAGAAATTTAAATAAACTAAATGATGCAGGCCAAGATCCGTTAGATAGGAAGATTTAATTTAGAAATCTTTGTAAATTTTATTTCTATTGCTTTAGTTTTATTTTAGAGTTTTACTTCTATTAGGAAGGTAGTTTCTCTTTTTATTGTTTTTATTTATTTATTTTAGATGTGGGTCCCTTATCCCTTAGATGTAGGTGAGTATTAGTATTTGAGTTGATTTCTAATTAGTAGTTGAGTTTAATTAGAACTCTTATATTAAAGTCATATTTGAGTTCTAATTGTGTTTTTAGAGTTTCAATCCAATTAGGATTGTAAGTTTATTTAAAGACATTATTATTAATGAAATTAGTAGTTGATGATTATTGAGAAGAAAGAAAAGAATAGGCTCTCGGCTCTCTCCCTCTCTACGGTATCCCTCTGATCTCTCTCTTTGAGTTCCCTTTCTCCCTTGCTATTTCGATAGCTTCTTTCTCCTCTCTATATCTTTCTCTTTCTTGGTTTTCGCTCCCTATACCATAAGGTATATTCCTATATCTCTTTTGTTTTAATTCTTTATTTTGACTCCCTACAATTATTCCACCATCCCATTAATTATCCCTAAAATCATCCTACGTTACTATTTTGGATCTCATCCCTTTTCTTCCCTTACCTGATAATAGTGTTTTCAATATTCTCCATTGATATTCCCTTTCATCCCTTTAAGTGAGATTCAGTGTCCATTAATTGGTATCAGAGCCAAGTTGAGTATAGGTTAGGGAAATGGCAAATTTTGAATGTTGGGAGGATATTTTAAAGGTTCATTTGCGTCAACAACAAGTAACCTTAAACCTTTTTCTTGAAGCCAGTTTTGAGAGTTTATAACAAATAGAAAGCAGAGTGGCTAGGTTGGAGCAATGTATGGGTATTCCACTCATAGCAGAAGAACCTACTGTTGCATCAAAAGAGGATCCAACCACTCCACCTAATATGGAAGCATTAGTATATGAAGCCAATGTCAATGACGAGGCGTTTCTAGTAATTCTTGATGACAAGGCAGAATTCCCTGATGTTCCTATGGTAGATGATTACAGTGAAGAGGTCACAAGCGAGGTTGTGATTGTGGTACAAGCTGAGGTTATTGCTCGGGGAAACAAATTGCAACAAGCGTTCAAGAAGGATGTTTCTGGTGCATTTGATTTTGTTTGCGATGAAGCGATCACAGAATATGTGATCCCATCGTTGTTCTTTGATGAATGGATCCCTCGACTTGCAGATTACATCCCTACCATTCGTGCATTGCCGGAATTTTGTTACCGTCGACTGTCGCTAGATGTATCTCCCATGAGATTATTTCGTCGTCTCTACAAAATTCGAGGACGTATTTTTTTAAGTGGGCGAGAATTGATGCAGGCCAAGATCCGTTGGATAGGAAGATTTAATTTAGAAATCTTTATAAATTTTATTTCTATTGCTTGAGTTTTATTTTAGAGTTTTACTTCTATTAGGAAGGTAGTTTCTCTTTTTATTGTTTTTATTTATTTATTTTAGATGTGGGTCCCTTATCCCTTAGATGTAGGTGAGTATTAGTATTTGAGTTGATTTCTAATTAGTAGTTGAGTTTAATTAGAACTCTTATATTAAAGTCATATTTGAGTTCTAATTGTGTTTTTAAAGTTTCAATCCAATTAGGATTGTAAGTTTATTTAAAGACATTATTATTAATGAAATTAGTAGTTGATGATTATTGAGAAGAAAGAAAAGAATAGGCTCTCGGCTCTCTCCCTCTCTACGGTATCCCTCTGATCTCTCTCTTTGAGTTCCCTTTCTCCCTTGCTATTTCGATAGCTTCTTTCTCCTCTCTATATCTTTCTCTTTCTTGGTTTTCGCTCCCTATACCATAAGGTATATTCCTATATCTCTTTTGTTTTAATTTCTTATTTTGACTCCCTACAATTATCCCACCATCCCATTAATTATCCCTAAAATCATCCTACGTTACTATTTTGGATCTCATCCCTTTTCCTCCCTTACCTGATAATAGTGTTTTCAATATTCTCCATTGATATTCCCTTTCATCCCTTGAAGTGAGATTCAGTCTCCATTACTAAACCATTTAAGTTATTACAGTCATCCATTATTTACAGAAAATATGTAAATTTCAGGATCTCAACTAACATCTCTCTGGACATATATTTATATAAAAAAGAAATACATAAACAGTCCATCATAATATCTCAGCTACTGTCTGTTGTGTTTGTGATTTAGTGCATCTAGCACCACGACACTTATCTGTGAAGAAAATACAATATGAGGTGTGTAACAATATAGAATAAAAGCTAATTAGAACCATGAGAGAGAGAGACAAAGAGAGAGAGAGAGAGAGAGAGAGAGAGAGAGAGAGCTCGATTCTACTGCGAAAAGGTAGAATCATTAGCTCATTCTGTCCATCTTATTCCATATATATAAAAGAAGTCTCTCAATTACAATAGGAGTCCCAATAACCTACTATAACGCAAATAGGACTGTGTAGGATATAGATAAGAAAGGACATCTAAATAAACTAGGTAACCTATCTAAATAGAACTATTAGTTAAGTAGGACATAGAGTCGTCCTTTAATTCTGCTACTGAGGACAGAGAGTCCCATTCCAATACAACTTTTGATATTGTCATCGTGTGGATTGACGTAGTGTAGTTTAACACCCCCTCTCAAGCTGGAGCACGGGAGAATGTAAGAGCTTCAGCTTGAAACAATGTAGCAACGGAAACAGCAACAACAGAGAGAGCTTCAGCTTGAAACAATGTATCAACAAAAGCAGTAGTAGTAATAAAGCAGCACAGTATCAGTCGTTGTGAACCAAATAACAACGACAACACAAGCTTCACTTTGAACCAATGTATCAGCGGAAGCAACAGTAGCAGTATAGGTCACTGAATAAAGGTTGCATCATGTGCAACTGAACAAAAGGTTGCATCTTATGCAACTGATAATAGTCCCTCGCCAATGAGTAGACCTGAATAAAGGTTGCATCTTGTGCAACTGATACCCAACATGACATGTAGTTGTAGGCAGTATAGGTCACTAAATAAAGGTTGCATCATGTGCAACTGAACAAAAGGTTGCATCTTGTGCAACTGATAATAGTCCCTCGCCAATGAGTAGACCTGAATAAAGATTGCATCTTGTGCAACTGATACCCAACACGAGCATGTAGTTGTAGGCTAAGTTCTCTTCAATGAACTTGAGCAGATATATATATATATATATAGTTTCCTCTTCACGTGGACAAATTACAACTAGAGATGTCAAACTGTGGGATGTAGATGCGGTAGTAGCAACAAGTAGCATCTCGAAGGATGAACAACACCAGAATTCCCATAAGTGGAAGTAGCCGCAAATAAGAATCAAATTTGAAGTTGATCTGATGGTTGGATTAAGAGATATGAACAAGTCCTTGCAACATTAGGACTTTGGAAGATAGATTCTCTTTTTTTTGTGACAAATGTCAAAAGTCAAAATCCGACCAACTGTTGTCAACCAGAATTGGTATTCATGTAAACATCAATGACTCAAGCAAAATATCAACAGATGACGTCAATCCAACAGTTGGATTAAGAAATATGGTGGAGTCCTAGTAGGACTAGGATAGGGTAACATCATATCAGAATTTGAACTTGGTCCAATGGTGGATATGAGAGTTATCAAGTAGTCCTCAAGATGATAGAACTCTCTATAACACAGAATAGTACAGCAGCGTTTGATTTAATCTGAAATAGAAGCAATTCCTAATAGAATCAATGGCTCGCGTATTAGGACCAAATCAACAGCCAATGAAGACATATCAAAAATCAGAATTAGAAGTAATTAATTTAGATTGATACCAGTGATAAAACATTCACCTGACGGTAGTTTTGGAATAGGATAAGACTCCAGTCAACAAGAAGTCCTATTAAATATGAAATAGTATAAGACTCTAGTCGATAGAGAAGTCCTATTAAATCTGAATTATATTAAATCAAATCTTGACTTGGTAGGAATTGATTAAAGTAAACAGAATATTAAATGAACTTTTTTAACTCTATAGCAGCAGCAGAATAGTAGGAGAAAATAGAACCTAATTTATACGATAGATAAAATCAAGATCAAATTGATAACCAATGGGATAGAGCCATATTAAACAGATTTAACATCATAATTGAGATCAATAACAACAACCAACAGTAGCTAAATAATAGGAGTTGATTCCAGTCAACGGTTGAGTCTTAGAAAATCCCATCAGCAGAATAATAAGAGAAACAAAACCGAAGCATGTCATTATGGGAGCTAACAGAACCTCACATCCGAGAGCAGCAACAAAACAGAAGTAGAAACTCAGATTCAGCAACAAAACATAAACAGATTCAGATCCGAGAGCAGTGGTAGAATTGGGAACAAAACAGAAAGTTAGAGAGCAGTGGTAGAATTGGGAACAAAACAGAAAGTCAGATCTGAAACTTAATTTGCAGAACCAGAAAAACTTACTTCAATATTAATGGAGGATGAGAAGAGATTCAGATCTGAAACTGCAGAGAATGCTTACCAGATCTGCAGAGATGACATACCAGAAATTGTAGAGAATAAGAAATGAAAAACGGAAGCAGCAGAGACAGCAATGGTAGCTGCACACCATAACGAAGAACTTTAGTCGACTCTTAAAATGACATCTGCTCTGATACCATGTAACAATATAGAATAAAAGCTAACCAGAACCATGAGAGAGAGAGAGAGAGAGAGAGAGAGAGAGAGAGAGAGAGAGAAGAATAGGGAGATAAAAAGGAGAGCTCGATTCTGCAGAGAAGAGGCAGAATCATTAGTTCATTCTGTCTATCTTATTCTATATATATAAAAGAAGTTTCTCAATTACAATAGGAGCCCCAGTAACCTACTATAATGCAAATAGGACTGTGTAGTATTTTAGATAAGAAAGAACATCTAATAAACCAAGTAACCTATCTAAATAGAACTATTAGTTGAGTAGGACATAAAGTCCTCATTTAATTCTGCTACTGAGGACAGAGAGTCCCACTCCAATACAACTTCTGATATTGTCATTGTGTGGACTGACGTAGTGTAGTTTAACAAGGTGATTCATATACACAAAAAATCACATGCGTGCAGGAATTCCTAATACCTAAATAGCATCAATCAAATTGAACTTGTTATACGACATATGCATGTCAGTTTATCATTCCATTCATATAGTAAAGTTCAGCCTTTGATAAAACAATGGAAAGTTTAATGCCATCCTACTTTCTTTTCGAGTCATGGTAAAGTCATTCATAAGAGCTGCTGCAAGCACATAAAAGAACAGTGAGAATACGTTGTTAATAATACGGCCTCTCCACGTACGCCCTGTCCATATGACAGGTGTGGAATACCTCACCAATGAAATCTGTCCCGACCACAGTAGCATCGGGTCCTCCGGTGGTCAGTCCGGGCATCCCAACAAAGGGGGGCATACTGATTACTGTGGCACCAGGGCATCCAACTGCCATCGCCGGGAATCTTGCAAGTAGCAGAAGTGAGGGTGTCATACATATAGCCTTTCTGGTCAGTACCAAGGCAACCAACCTGTGAAAGTCAGAAAACTCAAACATCTCAGCCAGCGGATCCTAGATCTATCACCACGGGATCAAGGTGACTTTGGGAATCAATGCCTATGCTCATTAATGCAGGTCCCGGTCAGAAAATCCTAATTGGATCTGTTATGGACCCACTCCAAATAATATATGATCAAATAATCACACTAATGAAAATTCTATAATTATTCAAACAGTTCTAGGCTCCCGTTAGTACTGTCACACACTAAAGGACAGGATGGGAATTAAGTAAGTAAATGGAGGTAATTTAGGAAACTAATAGTGGAAGAGGTAAGCTAAGAATAACTTAAAGGAGGGTATTTTGAGGAAAGGATAAAAAGGGGAGAAAATCTTGCTATCGGTGAGGTTGTCTACAACCTCCCAACACCATAGTAGCAGCAGTAAGGCTGAAGGGGTTCAACTGGAAGATCTCACCCCAATTAACATGGTTTGCTCTGGAATTTCATATGCAGGCACCTTATACATTGGACTGTGAGATCGACCCAACAAACATTCAAAATAGAGTCCACAATGTAATTAATAATATCTGAAACAGAGCTGGGCGGAGGTTTTTGTAGCAAACCTGTAACTGGGTTTGTAACTCAAAGCAGGGGGACTCAATGGGTACAAAACTCTAGGGTTTGGGTTGCCCTGTCGATGTCCCCGTGAGGCAAATGCACATCTTAAAAGCAATGATGGTGATCCTGTTGATAAAGGATGGTATCAACGGCTAGTTGGACAATTAATTTATCTTTCATACACTCAGCCTGATATTGCCTTTGTTATGAGTTTGTCAGTCAATATATGCATGCTCCCCACTCCACTCATTTAAAAGCTCTCTTCAGTATTCTGCGATACTTGACATCTGCTCTAGGAAAGGGTACTTTATTTTCTCCTCAAAGCCACTTGCTTGTCAAGGTCTTTACCGATGCCGACTGGGACAGATCTCTTGATGATTGTCGCTTTACATCAGGATATTGTACCTTGTAGGTGGTAACTTAGTCACATGGAGAAGCAAGAAGTAGGACGTAGTTGCTCGTTCCAGAACTGAAGCCGAGTTCTGAGCCATGGCTCAAGGAATTTGTGAGCTGCTTCGGTTGCAAGGACTTCTCCAAGACTTGAGTATTCCTGATCCTCTACCTATGATGATGTACTGTACCAACAAGTCCATGATCAGCATTGCACTTAATCCTATTCATTATGATCAAACGAAGCACGTTGATGTTGATCGTCACTTTATTAAAGAGAACCTAGATGCCGGTCTAGTTTGTATGCCTTTTGTCAAGTCGGGCGATCAACTTGCTGATGTTCTTACTAAAGGCCTTAGTAATAAACTGTTTGACCCAATAGTATCCAAGTTAGGCATGTGTGATATATATGCACCAACTTGAGGGAGAGTGTTGTAAACGTCTAGGTTCGGTGAATGTGCACGTATGTGTGTGCGTTTACCCATACCTACTCATACTTATCTATCATTCCTTTTATGTAACCAATTTTTCTCTATAAATAAAGCATTGGCCTTTGTCAAGAATGACAAGTCAGAATTAATCCCAGAATCTTCAACAGTCTCCTTAATCCTTATTCCTTCTACTTAAAGAAAGTTTGACTTCCCTTAGGGGCATCTTTGTTTCCTTGACAGACCTTTTGCATGCTTCTCTTACAGTGGGAGAAAATCCTCATGGATGGACCATATATCAAAATATTTGAAGTGCTTAGGGCCACAGGAGACATGGGGACAAGGGTTAGAAGGATTGGCAGTGATCAGAGATTCCAGAACTATCAAAGAATGTCTCCAAAGAGTTGAAGGAGGCTAGCCATTTGTAATTCACCAAGGCCCTATCAAGCTTACAAGCAACTCTCTTGGTTCCCCAGTCTGTAAGTAATCCTAGTCTTACTAGGACTTAGAGAGCAAAGGCTTAACGAAAATATGAAAAGACAAACTAGATGTCTGGAACCAAGAATCAAATCTGTAATTTTCATTTTGGGCCTCCTTATTCTTTAAACACCTTCAACTTGCACAAACTCCTAGTGTTCATTGCACATGACTGAACCATCTCAGTCAACTTTCTCTTGTCACCTTACCTTTTTGTGGCTCTTCTAATTTCCTGATACATTAATTTCTAGTTGAGTCCCCACTGGTCTTCCACCCACCCTCCTTAACATGGAAAAACAGTGTTAAGATAAGAGGGTTGATAGAGATTTCCTATTGTGTTTAGACCTATAATGAGGTGTCCCATTCTCATTAGTTTTCCTTTATGCTTTGGAGTTACTTTGATTAGAGTAATTAGAGTTCCATTGTAATTGATTTCTATAGTCCTACTAGGTTGTAATTACTTGCTTTCATTATTAATAAATAAATGGCAGTGGGGAGAGTAGACATCTTGATTCTCTTTCCCTCTTCTCCATTCTCTCCATCTTCTCTTTCTTTCTATTTTGTTACATGGTATCAGAGCAATCTCTTGGGGTGCCATTTTGAGAGTCGATTAAGGTTCTCCATTGTTAGGTGTGCATTCACTATTGTTGCTTCTGTGTCCTATTCTCCAGAAGTTGCTCTCTGCATATTATTACCTCTTACTGTTGCCGAAAGGCTTTATATGTGCTCTACTACTGCTGTTCTGCATCTGTTACTGGCCCTTGCTATTATTATGCTGCTGTTTCCGTTCTCTACCTGCTATATACTCCTTGCGGCCGGTACTATTATTGATTTACTATAATTAGTACACTGCTGATCTACTATTATTGATCTTCTATCACTGTTGACCTGCTACTACTGTTACTTTCCTAATCTTACTACTGGGGTCTATACGCTGTTGCTATTGTCCATACCCTGATTCTAGCATTGCTTGCTGCCCATCAGTGTTGAATCGAACGGACCCTATCGATTCATCTCTTTCCTTCCTGAGATTATGGCCACTTTGGGCAACTTTACATGCAAACCCCTAGGTCGAACCCTTGCTGGAGACTAGAGTTACACAGTGAAACTCGGAGCTGCTAGGCCTTCTTCCGCCCAAACTGAGTTGCAGAATTTCCTCTCTAATCCTCATATGTCGGGTCTGCTGATGCGTGCCTACAAGAGGTCTGCTAGTTGTGACTCCAAATCTAAGAGTTCAGCCCCATCCGATTAGTTTTGAAGGAGTTTGTTCGTCTAGAAACAGATCTGCCTTCCGCCTCTCTGCTTCCGGTCATGAAACAGCTCTGACGAAGGTAGAAGAAGTCTTTTATTTTGTTGCATGCCCTTTATTTTGGTTTCCAGAATTTCCCTTGCCTTTTAAGAGTAGTTTTGTCTTATCCCCTTCCAATACTTCACTTTTAAAACTACCTCAACTCTTTAATTATTTTTCCCATTAAATCTTAAGTGTCTATTTGTTTGTCTCAAAAGAAATTAAATAGTTCTGATAATTTATAATATTGCCATTCCTTCTTCGTCAACTACCCATGGCCCCTTGAACATTGTGGTTAATTACCAGATTACCACCATACCTACAAATTGGCTACTTTAACTCTTGGGTGGGCCCATTAGTGGATCAAAGGGTTTTCCGACTTGGGTCCCACATCATGGCAATTAGAGGTTATTTTATTTGGATCTTATTTGCCATTGCTCTTGCTTATGAGATTTATTGAGCTGCTCATCTTATGCATTAATTGTCCATGTGGAATGCTCACATGAGGGGGAGAATGTTCCTATCTGCTTGTATTTGCTTGTGTTGGAGCCTACTACTACCTACTACCTTTTTTACTTGTAGAAGAGCCTACTACTACTACTACTTGGTTTGCAGTGACCTATGTTGCGCTGCTATCTATTACTAATACTTTGTTCGCAATGACCTATACTGCGCAGCTGTTTGGCGTTTGTGAGTTTGTGTTACTACCTGAAGACGTGTTCCAGATCATATCTGTTCTTATTGTTCCAAGCTGGAGCATGTTCCAGCTTGAGGGGGAGTGTTAAGATAATATGTTCGATAGATGTTGCCTATTGTGTTTAGACTTATCATGAGTCCCGTTGTTTTCTCCTAAATCTCATTGATTTGTAGACACCGTCTCCCAAAAAGAGTCACGATGCCTTTGCCTCAGGTCAAATGAGGGAGATAAATCAAATAAATCAATAGGCCATGAATGAAGAAGTAGTGGGATGCTTTAGAGTTACTTTAATTAGAGTAATTAGGGTTTCATTGTAATTTCTTTTTAGAGTCCTACTAGGTTGTAATTACTTGCTTTCATTATTAATAAATAGATGGCAGTGGGGAGAGTAGAAATATTAATTCTCTCTCCCTCTTTCTTTCTATTTTGTTACAGAAGATTGTTTATTTTTCCAAACACTCAAATAGCCATCAGTCAACATAAAAATGTGTGTGTTTTTTTTATTTTGGACATGGATTAGCAAAACATATTACTTAAATGAAGCATGAATACACAATGCACTCAAAAATTAGTTTTCTTCTTACGTGACAAATCTATAAAATTTTTTTGACTTCAGATGAGGTTTATGAGCACATAAAAATTGGAATCATTTACTGATTTGCACCTCTCCCCCTCCCCTCTCTTATCACTTGTGGTTGTATTTGCTTTCAGTTTTTCTGTCCCTGCTTGTATTTTCACTTTTGCTTCAAGCTGTCTCAAATCAGGTACCGTATGAGATTATTTACTGAATATTATTTAATTTTCGGTTATTGCATTGAATTTGTGGCAGGATTTAGTTGTTGAAGGAGAGTTGCCTGAAAAATCTAGTTGCTTTGAGGGCGTGTTTTATAACTATTTCAGCATAGGTATGTCTTTTTGTATTTTTTTAACAGATGTTTTTATTTCATTATTAAGGGCTTTACCTAAGTTCCGAGTGATTTGAAGTACTTCCATATGTGCTTTAATGGAAGAATAAGATATATGGGTTTATATTAGGGTTTTTTTTTTTTTTTGGTAGATGATTATATTAGGTGTTGATGTGCTTAATCCTTAAAGATGATCATAGAATAGAGTGGATGTGTGGAAAGAGATGGTAAGTACTTACATATTTTTTATTATGTCTTTCAATGTCATTTGACAGGCTGAAATGCATTTGGGTATGTGTCAAAAGAGAATTTTTTTTTTTGGATTGCAATGTTTTTTTCTCATGGTTCCGGGAATCAGAGGGTTCCTTTTTGAACCTCACAAGTCACACCATACTCTAGAGCATAGGCTCTGAGGATGGTTTTGGACTTTTGGTTACTAAGGTTAAATCATAACTTCATGGTTTTGATATTTCAAAGGTAATGTCTGCGAAATGAAGCTTCTGACTTGTATAGATTTGACACGAGGTGGAAACCTGTGTATTTTCTTAACCTTGATATAATTTATTCAGGAATAATTTTAAGATTGCCATGGGTTTCCCTGGTTTTATGTTATATGCCCTTTGAGAGGGAGGAACGAGGTTCAAATTTGTGATGGGAGGCTTGTGGGGCTTGTGGAGTTTCATGAATTCCTCACTTGCACAAGGTGCAGCTGGTTGAGCTTGGTCCTAGCCTCCTAGGTGGGTGGCCTACATCCTCGAGTCCTATAGTCCCCTCATGTATCAACAGTCAATGCAGTTGCCTATCAGAGAAAATTTCAAATCAATCAGAAGTGGAGGCAACTATATTGAAAGTGTGCAAGGAAGTGGAGGAAATTATTGAAGGTGAAGGAAAAGGAGATAAGTGAAGGAAGGGGAGAGAGGGCGAGACGATAAATTGAAGATCTTTTTTTTTCTTCCTTTATTGAAGGGAAGTAAAAGGATTTGTATTAGTATCATCAAAACAGGGAACCTGTGCACTGGGTGCTGTACACTTGCAAAAGTTCATCCTTGGACCCTCTAAAAAAAACACGCCCCTCCCATCTTTACATATTAAGACCCCAACCCTGTTCATATGCATAAAAATTCTAACAATCAAAACCTACCATATCCATTTACAAAATCCACCCAATTGTCCCAAAAGCTGGGTCTTGTTCCTTTAAAAATCTGGAACCAAAGACCACATAGACATTATCCTTTTACCTTTCCTTGCAACCATAGCTGCTGTTTCTTCCTTGACTTCAAAAACACAAGCATGATGAAGCATCCCTTTCTCTCCAAACACACCAGCATATCACAGACGGAGTCAATTGCCATAACTCTTTGGCTTTGGATTTAGGTTGCTAGTGTATGCCGTAGCCTACTGTATTCTTTCCTTTATAGCATATTCTGCACATAATTTAGACCTAGAACACACAACATTCAATAAAAACAATTGAAATATCCATCAGAAATGAATAATCTTAATGTTGGAAAGCATTCCACAATTAACAAAAGGTGAAACCTTTTTACATTGGACCAATGTAAAAAAGTGTCATGATTGCAATTGATAGCTGTATGACATTTAATGTTACAAGTTACAAGTTACGACTCTAGGCCTATGTCTGTACCACATAGAGTTCTGGGGCCACGAGAAGATCAATGCTGCCCATGGGACTGAAGGAACCGTTCCTTTGACTGAATGACACATGATGGCCATGACCTATTTTTCCTGAAGAAACGCTCGAAGTCCACCAGAACAGCCCTATAAATGGGCATTGACAACATACTCAAGGTAACTTATCTAAGATATAGATCACTCAGCCATGAAGATGCATATGTGGGCCCATTGTAGCTATTTGATAGAGTGGGCATATATGGTGGGGGGGGGATGGCTATGAGAAGATGCTCTCCACAAAAGATGACCCACTATTTGACTGACCTTCATTCTCAAGGGGAATAAAGAAGAGCCATACCTACCATACCCGCCATACGCAGAACTGGAGCTCTCTGGGGCAAAGACTGGGGCATACTACTCCCCATACCCGACATATGACCCATATCCACTACTCTCTTCCAGACTCAGCCCAACAAAAGTTCCAGATAAACTCATAGCATCCGGTCTGAACTGATGGACCTCTTGAGTAGCCTCTACAGGGGTGGGAGGGGTGCTCCGTGGTTGGCATCCTCCGTTGCATGACCGAACTGAATCTTTCATGTGAATCAGATGGACTAATAGTCATCAGTTCACTAACGCTGTGCCTCCTCTCCTTCCATCCTAGATGCCACCCCTAGCTGCAGGGGCATCAACCCATCATCACCATCATCAAATGTGGAAATGTGCGAGAGGCGATGGAATGCAACCAGTCGATGTCTTCCTCATCTCCCAAGCCAGGTTGGGATTCAAAAGGTCATGGTACATGTGGGTGAGCACTCAAGTGACATGAATACATTAACATCAACACCCATTTGTTCTACAATCTCGGAATTAGGTCTGTCCTCAAGCTCATCCAATACAGAGGTACCTCGCTCCCTCACCCATTTGTAGAGGGGATCCTCCTGATCTGACTCCTACTGGAAGATGTGGCTGAGCTCGTTTGGGTCCTTTTCATTCACCATCTATATGCAAATGTGTTGCATCTTCAGTCTCATGTTGTAGTGCATATACACCAACTTCTTGAGCTGTTTGTGGCCCGATGAAGACTGTTATGAGATATTAGTTTCACATTGGCAGTAGCTCTTCAAATCAAGGATAACTGCTGTACATGTGCAGCCGCTTCTTAAGTCAAGGGTAGCTGCTGCATGTGGTCTTCCCTCTTTTATTGACTGGTTATTACTATTCTACCCTTCTAGGGATATTCTATATATATATTGGAATATAGTAGGAGGTCTAAACATATTGGAGAGAATCTCGAAGTTTCAGCAGTCTCTCCCATAGTTAGTTAATGCGGGAACGGAAAAAAAAATTTGAATGGTACGGAACATTTAAAATGGCCTAGAAACCAAACGGGACGGTAAAAAATACGGTCTCATTTTTTAAACAGCAAAAAAACAAGAACGGACGATGCATGTTTTAGACGGTGAAGTTCAAACAATACGGGACAAAAAAAAGGCAATATATACCGATATATTAAACAATTATTACTTAAATAGTTGCATCCAAATTTAAAACAACTATAAAAAAAAATACATATGAATATTAAGAATTTGGATAATATAATATAGGATAAGATATTAAACCGATCCATATGATTTTCCTCACCATTCATAATGGACATTGAGATTGTAAGAATGAAAGATATTAAAATATTAAGAATTTGAAAACAAAATAAACATTAAAATATTAAATTCTAGAAAAACAATAAAGATTAAAGTAATATTTA
Source organism: Protea cynaroides (assembly GCA_028583415.1). Taxonomy (NCBI): domain Eukaryota; kingdom Viridiplantae; phylum Streptophyta; class Magnoliopsida; order Proteales; family Proteaceae; genus Protea; species Protea cynaroides. Next base: position 121,967,642 of record CM053276.1, on the reverse strand, counting down.
TTCTATATCATCTTCATTATGTCACCCACTCATGATGCTCATGGATTCTATTTATACTCTATAGACTTTAATGACAAAAGAGCATTTTTTTAATAGTAGTTTTTATTTCCTTCAAATTAGGTTTTAGAAGTACGCACCTTATTTTTCTTATTTTTCTGATTTTCAAAACAAATTTCTCACACTCTATAATTTGTTGTCAGACTCTTCAATGGTCACCTCGAGACTTGGTGGGGGGGAGGAGTCTAAGGGGCTTTAAGGTTTTTGAAAAAAAAATGGAAATGGATCAATTAACAAGGAGACATTTTATCCCAAAAAAAAAAAAAGTCGGTGGTAGATATATAATTTTTTTTGAATTAAAAATATGGTACGTCATTTAATACGCGTATATATGATGTCCTCTGCCCTATGGCGTTTTTTCCCGGATCGTTCAGACCAATACATAATACACATTATACAGCAAAAATATGGTACGGAAAAAATACGCCATATAATACGCTTTTTAACTAACTATGGTCTCTCCTTCTCCGCTTCCTCTCTTCTATCTTCTTTCTCTCTATATTTTTTTCATGGTATCAGAGTCAGATCTTTAAGCACTGGTATATACAGCAAGATTGTGTTCGATATTACTTCCAAGTTCCAAGGGCTCCTTAATTTGGTTGTTTCTTATCCAACTCAAAAGTTGCATCTGTAAGCAAGAGAGGGTGTGTTCGCCCCCTGTTTTGGATAACAGTATGAAGAACAATGGATGGAGGGGGCTGAATTGACTGCTGGTTGCTGATGAATTTTCTGGTTTTATGTGGTACTTTTTGGTTCTATAATGGTACTGATTATTGAATTGCCTTTTTTCTGGTTTTATGGAACTATGTTCTGGTGGCTGCTGGTTCGATTTTGTAAGCATTGATATTGCTGATCAACCGTTGTTTGGATTGAATTATTAAAATCGATATTGCTGGTCTGCTGTTTTTGGCTCTTTGCTTTGTGCTTACTTGTTTCAATGGCTGAAACCAAGAATGTGGTGATAGAAGTTGTATCTTCATCCTCTAGTTGGACCACAAAGAATAAACTAGAAGGAATTCATAATTTGTAGCAGTGGAGGAGTATTGTTAAACTGGTCTTGACCTGTCGGGATCAACAGATCTTTTTTTTTTTTTTTTTTTTTTTTTTTTATTCCCCTCAGGATCAACAGATCTTAACAGAGATTAAGTCTAGTACAAATACTATGTGGAATATTGTTCATGCTCGGATTTTGGGACAGCTGCTGAATTCTTGTTGATCTAGTTACCCACATTGACATTGTAAAGGAATTGTGGGAGTATTTAAAATTTTATATTTTGGCCATGATAATCTTTCTCACATTTATGAATTGTCACAAAAGTTTTACAGGGTGGATCGGAAGGGTTGTTCCCTTAGTACTTTTGGTGGCAAAGAGGGTTTCAACACATCCAATTCATAGATCCCTCTTTGCTACAAGATCTCTATTCAGTCCAAACCCAAATTTAACAAACAAGAGTAATTGAAATTGAACAAACAATTCCACAACTTCAAATCCGTCTGTAAGAATGCTTCAAAAATTTGGGAACCTTGATCCTTAGGATATGAGGAACAATATCCCAGAAGATGATCTTGATCCAACGGGTGGGATCGAAACCAATCTTGCCCGTAGGTCTCAAACAGGTATTTTAGCAAACCAGAATTATAAAATTATGGATAAACTCACTTTATCTTGAGATTCAGCCTTCGTACTTTAGGATGTGCTTGATAACATACCCAAATTTGAGGGTGATCCAACCATGGATGAAGAATTTATGAATTTTCAAAAAACTACTATTATCTGAAAACGGGAATGAACAAAATAGGAGTTTCGGTTGAGTCTCACTGATAGTGAAACTCAACCAGAATTTTTTAATAAAAAAAACTCTGGCCAACTCTCTCTACTGCTGCCAGCCCTTCTTTCTTTTATTTATAATTTGAAAAATTACATCAATTTGGAAAGACAATTAACTGAAAAATAGGAAACTAAAACTCCCTTTATAAAGTAGGAAGTTTCTAACAAAATAATAGGAAAATTCCTAAAACTAGAAAATAGGAAAGTTTTCAAAACTTCTAGGAAACTAGATTTAAGGAAAATCTTAGTCTCCAAGTAATTGAGACTTCCTAAACTAACTAACCTACACTTTAGGAAACTAAATAGCATCACTAACCAATTAGGAAACAAAATAAACTCCTAACTAAAAAATATAGAGCTGGCGGTATACTCTATAATTGGCGGTAAAAAGAGATCTCTAAAAGAGATCTCGGCTCTTGCTTCTTGACTCTAGTTGGTTGCTCTTAATTGGGCCAGGCCCAACTCTTGATCTGCATCAACTTTGCTAATTTTAAACGGATGTATGAGGAGCTTAACACTTTACTTCTTATTTGTGTTGATGTGAAGAAGAGGCAAGACTAGCGGGAACAACTTGCAGTTACTGGGTTTTTGGGATGCCTTGGACCCAAGTGTGACTCTGTTTGCTCTCAAATTCTTGGTAGTGACAAGGTGGCTTCTCTGGCAGATAAATTCTCTTGCGTGTTATGAGTTTCTTGCAATGGTTCTCGTAATACCACTCTTGTGGATAGTTCGGCCCTTGTCTCCCACCAATCTGGTCGTGGTAGTACCCGTAGTTGTGGTATCGAAAGTGCTGGGTCTAGGGGTCAACGTCTAAGGTCCCCAGCTTCTTCAGCTCCTCCATACAATTTGGGTACCGTTTGTACGTGCCATCAGAAAAAAAGTTTTGTTATTACTCTTCTACTCTTCTACCCTTCTAGGTCCCTCAATAGGATCTTGATGGGATCAGGCAAAATGATTTAGTCTCCCCTTATTTGTTCCTTTTGGTTGCTGAAGATTTGTGTAGAATGATTTGCATCGAGGACCCAGAAGGAATGCTTGAATTTGGTGAGGTGGCTGAAATGGCTTTGATGATATCCCATCTACAGTATGTAGATGATGCATTTTTCTTTGGGTCTTCAAAGAGAACAAATTGCAGCTTTAGGAGACATAGAAACTTTGAGGCCATGTCAAGTTTTTGGGTGAACCTGAAAAAGAACCTAGTTATTGGAATTCGAACTTGTATGATGAGATGTTTTTGGAGATGCGTTACTCTTGCATTTTTTTATGTGGTTATAAATAGAGTATGGTTTTTTGCTTCATTCTGATTCTGGTAAATTTCCTTTCTAGCATTTCTCCATTCGTCTATGGTTTTCAACATAGGCATCAAATTACTTTGATTAAAAACCAACTTAGTTTTCTCTTTCATTCCTTAAAGCTAAGCAATAATTTCAAAAGTGTTTTCCCTTGGAGATGATTAAGCTTCTGCATATTAATATATTATTGGCTCGTTTTCACAGTTATACTTTTCTTTTTTCCTCTTTAGTTCTACCCATAAATATCTTTAAGTCCTTTTGTGCTGATTCATATTTTTAAATTTGATATCATACAGGAATGGATGCCCAAGTTGCTTACGGGTTCCACCATTTACGTAATGAGAAACCAAATCTTGCACATGGTCCTATAGCAAATAAGGTTTGCTCCAAAAATTGTGTAGGCTAATTTATTCCTGTCTATGTTGCAATCAGGATGAGAATTTACTAGACAGCTTCAGAATATGTGATTGGACTTTCAGCCATTTTTCTTATGCATATACATGCACCGCCAAAAGGAGAGAAAAAAAATCTTAGTGATCATAGGACTCCTTTATGTGGAATTAATGTAAATATAAGAAAGCCATCATTTCACAGAAAGCATGTCTTGATCTTTTGGAGGAGGCTGTTATGAACTTATGACAAGTCATTTATCAAGCATCTGTTACTGTTGTCTGATTAGAATAACAAGTTGGGTAAATAGATGGTAGGATAAGTCATCTCTGTCTCTCTTTCTCTCTCTTTCTCTCTCTCTCTCTCTCTCTCTCTCTCTCTCTGATCAGCAACAAAAAAAAAGGAAGCTTTATTAAGGCATGTGGTTAATATACAAAAAAGTTCTCTCTATTACTCAACCTATTATTTTTTTTAATCTTCTCACCCTAATATTTTATATAAATTGGCTTTTATTTATCAGTTTATGCTCTTACAGTCAGGACAACTTGGTTGAAGTAGCTTATATAAATTTATAGAATCCTTAGCTACATCAAGTCATTTCGTGGTAACAGTCTGTTTCGGAAGAATGGACACTTTTTAAGGCTAAAGCATATACTGGCGAAAAACTTAAATCGAGTCTGTATTTAACAGATCTACTTGGATGTCCACTTTATAACTCTTTTTTTGGAGTTCACCTTGGATAGGAAACATTTTTTCGTAGCCTATTGAGTGCTCAAGCAAAGTTTAAAATTACAGTCTCTAGAGTATTTGAGCTTTTCTGGCCACAGAGTTTTCTGAGAGAGTTAATTTTCAATGTTCAGATGCCCATCCATCTCTATTAAGATTAAAATGGCACCATCAATGCTAAACATATATAAGTTTTGATTGTATTTGATAAGTATGTGGGGACTAGTGATCAGTGTGCTGACATCCTCACCCAAAGTACTCTTTGTCGAAATTTTTTTTTTTTTTTTTTTTGGTGAATGAATAATTGTACTCAACAAGCCCAAGCAATTATAGGGGGGCTTACTAAAGGAGGAGTCAAAAGAAATAAAACATCATACACTCAAGAGGAATTCCTACCCATAGATAGATGGATAGGTAATTCCTAATAACTTACAATGTGTACATTCCTATAGGAATCTGGGCACACCCTCTCATATGGAATAAGCCTTTCCGAATTTCTAAACCAATACTCTACAAGATCTGGGGAAGCACCCTCGAATTAGCAGTTAATCTTCTAAGGTTCCTGTAACAAAATAGAAAAATAAGAGAAGATGGAGTGAATTGATGTGTGTTCCTCTTCTCTTAGCAGTCACTATTTATAGATAAAATAAAAGGGGAAAAGTGATAGGTCTAGATCTCCACAAGATGAGGAGTCCTAGTTACAAAGTAAATAGGAGTTCCACATGTCAACATGACAAGGACTTTTATGACTAAAAGGATAAAGAAAAGCAGTCCTATTCTAATAAAGAGAAGCAATCTTATTATAATTAAGGAGAGAGAACTCCACAAGAGAAGGTGGAGTTCCAATTTACAATAGAAGAGTAAGAGATAAGAAACTAATTCTCTGTTGCCACCTGTCCAATGAGTCAATATATGCTGATTAGATTTGGTCAAACTAGCAATCACTTATCTTCTGACGCATCTGGAATGGGCTGGTATTCTTCTATTTTTGTCGTTGGTTAACAGTTCATTTCCCGCCAAATGTGGTAGATGGCAGCGTTGAAGGCAATCCTACCAACAATGTCACAGACTCGCAGCAAGTGTTGCCCTTGATGGTCCTGGTGGTCCATTTCCATTCTCTCTCAAACTCCAGGATACATCTCCGGTACAGGCAGCACTTTAGAAGATTCCGATCCCCAAGCTCAGGGGATAACTAGAAACCAAAGAACAAGTGGGGGATGTCTTTTGGAGCGCTCCAGCAGAGACCACAACGGGAAGTTGGGGAGATGTTTAGGTGCTGGAGGAACGATTGAGTTGTTAAAGAAAGGATGAAAGTTATTTCTGGAATAGGTCCATGCAAAGAATTTTTTTGCAGGTGGGCACTAACTATAATAGTAGTTGAAGTGTCAGCTGGGCGACTCCAGGGCGTCAAAATGGTTTTCCATGACCTAGGCGACCGGCTGTCAAGTTGTCTAGGCGCCTAGGTTCTCAAATCCATCAGCAAAGGGGAGAAAGGGGAGGGGGAGCGAGAAAAAGAGGATAAAGGGAGGGAAAAAGAAGAAGAAAAGGATGAAAAAAAGAGGAAAGAGGAGGAGAAGAAGGTATAAAAGTTGCCACAGCTGCCGGAGTTGCAACAGCAGCCACTGCAGCAAAAGAATATGCTGCGCCTGTCATGAAAACGGGTTTTTTTCTTAAAATATTAGATTAAAAAGATATATTTCTTTATTCTATATATTACGCCCCTTCTATTTATAACTAAAATAAGTGAGATTTACTTTTACGTACCCCCCAAAAAAAAAAAAATCTTCAAAGTTTTCAGTCTTATATTTTATATCTAAAGCCCCTTTTATATATGCAAACTTTGATTGCCAAGGTGTCACAACCATTGTTGTCAAGGCGTTGCTTAGGTGTCCAAGGGCCTTAGGTGTCCAGAGTCCCTCCGACGCCTTTGGTCTCCATGACAACCTTGGTCATAATCCCTTGCCACTGCTTGAGCTCGCCTTTGTGCCATGAAGCCTTTGCGCCATGAAAACTTGCTAATTATCTTTTCTATATTTCAAGGCTTACCTTACTACTTAGGACATAAATGGGTAAAATTAATTCTATTTTGCTTGATTTTTCAATCTATTTCGTTTCCTTTACTAAATTTCGATTTGCTATGTGTCTTCTGCATTTGGACTTGGTGTATCTCATCTCCGTTTACATATTAATATTATAAGGTTTACGTATAATCGTATTCTTACAATTTGTTTACCTTTTTGGATGTTTACTAGAATATCTCGTCCTTCATGAAGTAGAATGGTAATGTTTGTTTTGTACTATTTGTTTCTGGTTCTTCTTGCTAAAGTGAAGTACAAGTAGACTGAATTTGATAAAAAATAAAAAATAAAGAAAATGTAAAGGGGAAACAAAGGAGAAAACAAAATAAATTTGGAAAGAGAGAGATCCCGTGTGGTCAATGTCTCCTTGTTTATTATATTAAGATAACAGCAAATGACTAGACTGCCCTCAACACCTGCATACGCCCATGCAGTAATATACAACGGCAATAAGTCTCTTACAATAATTATATGCTTCAAAACGAAGAAATGAACTTTTTTTTTTGTTGTGAAGTGTTTCATAAACAGTGAAGGAATAAAACCAGTTCTTGTGCTTCATAGTTTTACAGGTTTGATTTTCTTCCCATAATAATGCTATCTAACAATGAGCCACATGCTGGTTAAGAATATATGATTTTTATATTTGTTGTATGTTCTACATCTATAGTTTATGTCACAAATGCACATTTAAGACTTCTCTTGAGCTTTCTCTTATTACAGGTGATCTATTCCGGATATAGTTGTACCCAGGGTTGGTTTTGCACACCTTGCATCAGTGATCCAGGTTTAAGGTTAGCCACCATTTCCATTGAATTAGATGTATTTTTTATGTTGTAATGCTATGCTCCACTTGTCATTTGATTTACTGCTGCCCTTTTATTATCTGGTCCTCTAATGTGTATGTTTATACGATGAAAAGTGAAAAAGGAATATTTTATAAAATGGTCTCACAGGTCATCGTGGACTTGGCTACGACAACCCATCAGATTGAAATCGTTGAAGCCTGATTTCGAGCTGAACTCGCCATGATTATCCTGTTCCTGCCTTTATTTATCAGTGTAGACTGGGCACGCAAAGTTGATTACCTGATTAACCATTCAATAAATGTTTGACTGTCCTTGGACAACGATCTGATTAGTGTGAACAAATCAATTTCTCAATCCTTGCTGCAACCTCCTATACAAGTTCTTTTGCAAAGTTGCTTATTAACACACTCAATAAAGTGGCCAACGATCTGATCAATGTGAACAAATCAACCTTTATCCAAGGGCGAAGCATCTTGGACAACGTTCTCATTTGCAGTGAGGTGAGCTGGTCCATGGGTTTGATAGGAAGAATCATCGTCCTGCAGTGTTTTGAAGCTGGACATTCATTAGGTTTAGACACCATCAGATTGGACTTCATCAAGGATGTGTTCATCAAAATGAGGTTTCTCCCTACTTGTGTGGTTGGATTAGTCGCCGTATCTCTTTGGTCTGCCTTTCGGTCCTAGTCAATGGTATCCTAGTGGGTTTCTTTTAAAGCCAAGTTGGATAAGGCAAGGCTGCCCTATGTCCCCCTTCCTCTTCTCTCTAGCCATGGAAGTCCTCTCTAGAAGTCTCCAATCCAAAACATAGCAACACTTGATGGATCTCTTCCCAAACTGTAGACCTATCCAGCTTATGCATTTGACATTCATTGATGACCTCAGAATCTTCACCAAGGGCACACAACAAATCATTGGATTGTGAGTCCACAACCCTCTTTTATTTCAAGGCATTGTTGGGGATTTCGGTGAATAACAACAAATCCTTCATCTCTATGTCAGTTTTTTTGAGGGGGAAAAGGAGAGGTTAAAGGAAAGGTTAGGCTTCACCTTGGGCCTATTCCCGATCAAGTATCTTGGGCTGCCCCTCATCCTTGATCAGATTTAACTAAGATTTCAGCTTAGGAAAGCAACGCTCTTTTACTTCGCAAGGCACCTAGAGCTGATTCGTTTTGTCCTTCAAGGTTCCTACATCTACAGGATAGGATTTTTTGGTCTTCCTATCTCAGTTAGCCAGATAAAATCTATGATGAGTGCCTTTCCTCCACACCCTGAGGTGGAAAAAGTGTGCCTTCTCAAGGAGGAGGGTGAGCTGAGATTGAGAAGGTCCAAGAATTTATTTTGGCTAGAATCATGTAAGCTGATATGGAGGGTTGCCTCGAAATCGAGAGGCGTCTGAGTGGATTTGGTATATTCTAAGTTTCTCAAAAAGGATTCCTTATGGACTGTGTCCCCTCCTATGACTCCCCTTGGGTGTTTAATGACCTTGAATGCTCATCTAGGGTTGCATGGTGTTTAATGACCTGGTAGCAACTACTTAAGAATAAAATCTTTGATGCATATGAGGGTGCTCTATGGTACATAAGCTCCCTTCACAATTGAGGACAACTTTTCGCTCTTCCATTTATGATTGACAAAATATGATGACGTGTTTGGAAGAAGAAAATACATGACATCTAGTGTCTCACCCCGATTTTAACACATGTCGGGGCTATGAATAGAACACTTATCGCCGTTTTATTAACCGCCAAGATCTCGACGCAGGTCAACACATTATATCGTTTCACCCCAATAACAAAATAACCACCACACAATTCGAGTAAAACATAAAATACAACGGAAGACTTATATAAAGTCAAGGTATCAACACTTGATGGATTCTAAATGATATCAATACAATGGTAACATGTGTTATTTTATCTCAACAAAAACTCAAGACATAACATATAACATGAAATAAAGTATAAAAAAAAGAAGTGTAACATCAAATACGATACTCAAATACATAAAAAAGAGAATTGGACAACACGTCCAATCAAGAAGTACAAAAACTAAATCAAAATATAATCAAATCAATCTTGGCCTCTGAAGACACAAGTATAGTAAAGAAATCCAGGTTGGGAATGTCGTCCATTGGTCACCGAAGTCATCAGTAACATAAGGAAAACTCCACGAAATCAGCCATAGTATACCTGTAACAAAATCTAGAAAAAGGTGTATACACAGGGGTAAGTTCTTTAACTTGAGCTCAATGAGAGATAGAACAAGCCAACAAGCAATAATGCATAATTTTTATCATTCAGGGTCTGGTAATGTTTGCAATGCACTAAGGTAGAAAACCGCCACATTAGAGAGGGCAGAAACTCCCGTACGCAAGGAAGGAATAGGTACTCCCCTGTTTACACTGTTGCACCTAGCATCTCCCAACCAAGTAGGCTCACTTTGGGGATAGGGCTGAACCAATCCGATGTCGCCCCGTGACCATCTCAAGGTTCCCTTCATCCGTGAGCTTACACTAGTACCTAACCCCCCACTGACTAGGGTTTCAATTTAAGCATAGGGATCTGTCATTAACCAATCCTAACATGTCATATAATGCAACTACGTCCGTACCCCAGCGGAGATCCTATCTGATTCCCCCACCTGGACAATATCCGCTTCCCCTTGCCTGAACAATCTGATTCCCCCCGCCTGGATATAATCACTCTGCTAGGATACTGGAAATGCAAAGCAGTGACCACGTGGTACCCACATCCCCCTCCATTTGGGCTACGCGATACCACATGGACTAAACAAACATCATGTAGTCACAACCAATAATAAATCATTATGCATATGCATGAACAGATGTCACATATATTGGATGGCATGTTATACAAACAAGATGCAACAACAATAGGCGGAGTTTTATCTAGAAACACTCTAAAACAAAGTCAGAATCTAACCCTCACTTTAGTTGATAAATAGCAATAGTACTCTGATGCACATAGAGTGTTTTCCTTTTAATCCCACGTAATTTACCTATTAGGTTAATTTTTCATTGGTTAGTATTTAGGTTTCGTATCCACCCTAAGATACTAATACCATGCTAGGGCACAGCCCATAGGCAAGTAGGCTTGGGTACCAAGTCCATACTTAGGTCTTTGACCTATATTCATAAAGTTTGGGGATGTTCGGCAGCAAGCATTCCGCTAGGAGTTTTTATCCAGACATCGGACGGGATGCTTCCAGTGAACAAGGCCTAGTTTTTAAAACCTATTATGATGGTCCGGAAGAAAAATTTGCAACCAGACCCTCCATCCGGAGAATCCCAGATTCTATCAGATTCTGAGCATTGCCCCTTTCGAGGGAAATAAGTCCATAATTCCGGATCCAAATCACTTCAAGTTTTTTTACCTATGAAACTAGATTTAAAATATAATATCTCCACAGAAAGTCATGGTATTCCAATATGTTTAACCTAATGAATCATTCATTCAATGTCGAACCTTCAGAATCAAATCTAAATCTGTATACAGTATCTTACATATATGATATCTCCCTCTTCCCTCTTCCCGAGTCCAAAGAAACTCATTCTTTTTATATAATACTCTAAACTGAAATTATAATATTCCTACTAAATTTCAAGCTATTTAATAAGGGTAACCCTATAAACTAGGTATTCTAAGTCGGACTTACATAACTGGATTCAATCGATGCATAGTAACTTGCAAAGATGATATCTTCCTCATCCCGAGTCTAACTGATCTCATCCTTTTTGGAGTATAAACTAGACTTAAAGGAGAATATCATATTAGAAATTCAGATCCAAATTCATTATTTAGGTTAGTTGAACATTTATTCCAAATTCGGGTTTCAAAACTGGCCAGATCGACAAGAGCTGTCCGTCATCCTCCTTGAATTCCGGACGAAGTTCACTTAGTTTCTTATTTGGCCATTAATGGCAACTGGAGGAGTGTCTTCACCTTCTAGAGATGGATGAATCTCTAAGGAATTATAGTATTGAAGATTATAATCAGTAGGATGGATGGGAACATATCTTAGTTTCGAAATCGACATATCCAATGGTGGTATATGCCTTATTAATGGTGGTACCTTCTCCCATCTATCTCAAAAAGATGGTTTATTGTGTTTGCCTTCCCCATTAACGAATTTAGGTTAATCTAACTTTTTCTTAGTAAAAACCTAGAGTTGTTTAGGTATAATCGAAATTAGAGTCCTAGTAAACTTGGGGTTTCCTAGTAAAGATGGAGTACAACCACTCTTAAACTTATGGGGTCCCACCTAATGCCACATGGCAGCTTACTATAACTTGGTAGGAAGTCTCCCACTTCAAGCAACCTTTTCCTACTCTTTCTCTTTCTTACCACATGGCATCTCCCTAAGAGATGGTCTGACTTGAGGAGTCTATATCTAGCCCTCTAGGTAGAAGGCACCCCCTAGTATCCTACGGTTCATACGCAAGGTGTTTTTGTAGATTATCTATCAATCACAGTTGGATCGTCATCAAATTTTTTCATGTGGGTTCCATACTACTGCAGGTAAGATTCCCTAATTCGGATCTAGAATTTGCCCTATGCTAAAAGTCATCATGCGCACGATGTGCTACACAACACCATAAGGTGCTAAACAACACCTACTTGTCTAAATGTCACCCAATGATACTAAGTGATATCGAATCTTCATAAACGACAAGGTAGGTCTTTTCTACGAGTTATATCATGCATTATTCATGAACTCAATTTATGTGATAGATCTTTTCTAGAGATGGAAAATGACAAAACTACCCTCATGGTTCCTTAAGCAATCTCTCGTGTCAAAACTAGGTTTGAGGTTATGTTCATGTTACAAATCAAGCCTATCACTCTAGGTATAGTGTAATTACATATAGAGGTTTACCACCTTTACACATACCAAGTTAGCTCGAAAATCTTTGGTGTTAGTTATGGTAACACCCGCCAGCTACCAAAATTCATATTGGCCCCGAATTTTGGCTGTGGGTGTTACATCTAGCACCATCAAAGTAGGGAGAAACCAAAAATTCAATGAAAACATCACCATTAGATTCAACGATGATCTCATCTGTCTTAGACATCATCTCTACCCAGATTGCAAGACTAAATTCTTAGTCCAACCTTCATCTACGAATAAGGAAGAAGTTGTTAGTCCTTAAAATAAAGGAATCCATGGTTAAGCTTGGCTTTGGTTCCAAGTTGATGCAGATTAATGGGAGGAATCTACTTGTGGGAATTAGAAAGTGAATTAACAAAATTATGAGAGAAAGAGAGAGATGTCTTAGGAAAAGAGAAAAGAAAGAAAGGAAGCCCCAAGTCGTGGGAGGGGAGAGAGAAATGTGGCACCAACCTCCACAGATTAAAACTATACTATAATTCATTTCATCATCAAATAGTGGACGGCTCTTTGGCGTGTATATCATTATATAGAAACTATAAGGATGCATATTACTCACCTTAGGTTATTCCAGCAGCTAATAAGAAACCTTCCTTAACAAAATACTAAAAGAAATACTAAAAGCTGAATAAGGAAACTACTCTCCTTGTTGAGTTGATAGGCATTGTTGTCGCAATGTCAACCTTACTTAACAGCTCGAGCTTTTAAGCTAAGCAGCGCAAACATGGTATATAGAAGGGAGGTCGAGTGTTCAATCCTTGGAAAGTGCAAAGGGGTATCCTGGCACTTTCTCCTCTCAGTGCACGTCATGATGTTTCTGCTTGACTGCATGTCATGTGCAAGGCCATGTGTGTACAAGCTTGCATGTGCGGGGGGTGTTGAGTTGTTATACTTTGTGGTCGCCCTTAACAACTCATGCTTTTAGGTGAAGGAGTGTGAACACTTTCAACTGCAAGCTGTAGGAAGAGTGATGGCAAGGCTAGGGTTACATCTCAATTTATGCCTGAACCTTGCTAGGGTAGGATCTTTCAATCAGCCCAATTCAAATTTAACACTTTAACAAGAAGTAAAAATGATTGAATTTGACAAATAATTACTCAACTTCAAATCTATCCAATAGAACATTTCGAAACTTGAAAACAATAATCCTTAGGATATGAGAAACAATACTCCAGAAGATGAACTTGATCCAACGGGCGGGATCAAAACCAATCTTGCCCGTAGGTCTCAAATATGTATTTTCGCAAACCAGAATTATAGAATTATGGAAAAACGCACTTATCTTGAGATCCAGCCGTTGGAAGGTCTTCAAACTTGGAGGGAAAATACTCTAGGTTGTGCTTGATAACATATCCAAATTTGAAGGTGATCCAACCATGGATGAAGAAGTTATGAATTTTCGAAAAACCACTATCATCTGAAAACGGGACTAGTTATCCACTTCTCCAAGTTAGGTTTAATTGAATCAGTAGTGTAATAATTGTAAACAAAAACAACGATAAGAATCTCAAAGGAAGGAAGGAACAATTGGTTGAGTCTCACAACCGTAGGAAACTCAACCAGAAAATTAGAGTCTATCTCTTTCTTTTTCTGGTCTAAATCTCTCCCTCCTATCGCCAGCCACTCTTCTCTTATTTATAATTTGAAAGATTACATCAAATAGGAAAGCCTTACAACTAAAAAATAGGAAACTAAACTCCCTTTATAGAATAGGAAGTTTCTAACAAAATAATAGGATAAAACTAGAAAATAGGAAAGTTTCTAACTACTTTTTAGGAAACTAAATTCAAGGAGACTCTTAGTCTCCAAGTAACTAAAACTTCTAAACTAACTAGCCTATAATTTAGGAAAAAAATATGACTATTAAAACTAACAAATAGAGCTACTACTGCTGTCAGCTACTACTTGTGCTTGCTGGAGGTACTGATTTTTGGGCTGTATTAGCCTGGCCCAACGGTTTAGGCTGGCCCAGCTGCCCAATGGGTGAAGCCCGTTTATTTTCTTCTTGCGGCCCTTCTTTCTTGATAAAGCCTGACCTGCATCAAAGAGTCGTTATCAAACTAAGACTCTTACTAATAAACATGTAATACGTCTGGAATCAGTATAGAATTTTCCAGCCTTCACAAGGAATTAAATAAAACATAAAATACTAACAAACTTATGCAAATATCACATGAATTTGACTAGTCTTGAATGCATTTTTCTCCCGCTTTTTCTTCATAATAAATTTTGCAGTAATTGTAAATGACTCCATAATAGTCTGGCAGCCCTTGTGGTGTTACTCATGAATTATTATCTCATTTGTGTCAAAATTTGTAAAATCAATCCATGCAGGGGACTCAGTAATATTCTACGCGTGTATATTAGAAAGATCAACTGTTCGGAATGGGAGCAGATTCGAGTTCCTTCAAGGTAGATTTCAATTATTCTATGATTGCAGTTAGCTTAACAGTCTTAAGGTCTTAAATATGAAATATCTTGTTTTCAAACCTGTTGAAATTTTTAGTTATCCCTCGTGTTTTCTGTTTCCTCTTTGCCTTTATTTATTTAGAGTTGTATGTTAATAGAACAATTTTAGAGAGGATCTCTAGTTCTCTACTCTATTATTCAAGACTATCCTTTGAAGTATGAAAATTACGTAGAAGACTGCCCTCGCAGGTATCTCTTTGCATATTGATCTAGGTTTACAGAAAAGGTCTTTTATACTTCAAAGTTTTGAATTGTGATCATTTTATTGGCTGACGCCCCATAAATTTCCACTAGAGGAACCCTGCTATTCTTAGAGAGAGCTTGTAGGATGTCACCAGAAGGCATTTGGTGCTTGTGTGTCCAATTCTAACTTTCGAAAGTGATATTTTATTCTTTCTTTTTATCCTTTGACCCAAAAGTTTTTGGAACTATTTAATTATGTCCATTAACACCCAACCCACCTGCCCCGAGTTCCGAATACTAGTTTCATAAAGATTTCTTACTCGCAGTCACTACAACTGGACTTAGTCTTCTAGGTTCCCTTCTTTAAAAGGAGACACTCCAACAGACAGAAGGAAACATCTCCTGAAAATACAAGCATGACCTCCAAAAGCACTTGTGGTGCATGATTAGATGATATATCTCATCTTCGTTCTAGAAGCCTTGGGAGAAAAAGGGTAGGAGTAAAAAATACTCACACCTAAAATTTTCAAGAGCTTGGATTTAAGAAAATTATCTAATGGTCTAGAATTCACCTGAATCAAATATATGTATTTGGTTGATATTACTTTTAATAGTCAAAGTAGTACACAGCAAAATCACTAGAAAAAGGGGCAGGGGGTACAAGGTAAGTACTCTATTTGGGGAAACCATCTCAAGAAATCTGTCTCAACACAACTTCCAAGTACTATTTTTGTTATG
>CM053276.1:116150016-116187506 GCA_028583415.1 Protea cynaroides | reverse complement strand
TGCATTATGATTTTTAGGGTGTTTTATACCTTATTGAGCTTAATAGAATTTATTTTATGAGTTTGGTATATTTTAGAAATCTTGTTAATTAATTAATAAAAGATGAAAAATTATAGCACTCTTAATAATAACGTTTTGAATTTCATGTAGGATTCTGACATGGAAAGAGTTCGTTTGGGCTTCCAAATGTGGGTTTAAAATCTAATCTGGAAAATTGATCCAAATCTAAACCAGAGAAGGAAGGTTGCTACACACGGAAGGTTCACTATTGGAAGGCCTTGATTGATTATTGAAAATCTTGAGGAGAATATACACAACTATGGAATCTTACAAAATTTGATAGATTTGGGGGTGACAATTGTTTAATAATAGAATGATTTTCATCTAATCTAGGAATGAAGATTTTGTTTAATTTTTATTTCCATGTAATAAGGTTGTCAAATCTAGGCATACCAATTTTAGTCTTGTATTTTGGCTATTTAAACAATGTAAAACCTATGTAATGAGCATTCAAGAGTGATTGAGAAAGAAGACAATGGCTTAAGAACAACTCTCTTTCTTTTGTGTTCTTAAAGAAGTCATGTGTGGCTAACTTTCTTATCTTTGGTTAGACGGAGCTGAAGCCATCATTGTAAACTTGTGAGACTTGTTTTTATTTATTGGTTTTTAATTGAATATTTTTTTTCTTCCAATTTATGTGTATAATGATTGATAAATGGGTTGATTAGGAGTACTACTAATTGATTTATTTATTTAATCAATTGTTATATTAAAATTGAATTGCTATCAATTGATTCTATGTCAGTGGTAATGAGGATTGATGTTAATGGACAAGTTAATGTTATATTTCTAGGAGAAATCAGATTAAAATAATTAAACCACGCTGGTGTAAGCTTAACGTTTAATTTCAATCGTCTTTATAATTGTTATTGTTATTCCTGAATCAAATCGAGAGCCTAGTCTTGATATTGATTTAAGAGTAAGGGTGTTATTAATAAGCTATCTTTTAATAGACCAATCTTAAAAAAAGACTAAGGATTTTAGGCCTAGTCCTAATTTTCTTGATTGATTATTCAATTGGAATTGATTATCCTTTATGTCGATGAACAAGTTTATGAAGATGGTGTAAGTATCCTTTTGACCGAAGTTTTCTCTTATTGGTTTAATCTTTGATATTTGTATTACCTTGCTCTTTATTCTTGCATTTTAGATAATTAATTACTGTTCTTTTCTACTGCAAACATACCCCCCTCCATACATAGAATAACCAATGAAGTTGTGCTAATAAGATTAATCAGAATCTATTTTAGTACAACAATTGGTTACTTTCTGAGTCTTATTTTATTTTCATTTGTTTTTTTTTCTCTCTTTAGGTTAATTAAACATTTTAATCTTGATCATACAATCCTTGTGGGTTCGACTCTTACTTGCTACTATCGACGTTTCAAAGTAAGGTAATTTAATTTGAGCGCTCGACACGCATCAAATTTTGGCGCCGTTGCCGGGGATTGTTTTGATTAAATTGATTTGTTTGGTTATTTAATTGATTTTTTTTTTTATCTGCTTGTTTTCTTAAGTGAATGACCCGATCTTCTCATTTGGGAGAGTTGCAATTTGATCCAGAAATAGAAAGAACTCTGCTCAAGCTAAGGAGAGAAAGTAGAAAGACAGCAAAAAATTCTTCACCAGGCAACAACGTAGCCATTGATTTAGCTTCTGGCAGCACTAGTAATTTAGACTTTGAAGAAATGGCAGACAACAACAACCGCACTCTTAAGGAGTTAGCGGCTCCTAATCTGAACCAACAACCACTCTGCATCGAGTATCCTAATCTTGATGTTCAAAAATCTGGTCTAATCCATCTCCTTCCTACTTTTCGTGGTCTTGTAGATGATGACCCACACAAGCATCTAAAAGAATTCCATATGGTATGTTCGAGCATGAAACCAACCAGAATTTCTGAGGAGCAAATCAAGTTGAGGGCGTTTCCATTCTCATTAGCGGACAATGCAAAAGATTGGCTTTATTACTTGCCATCAGGATCCATTACCACATGGAATGAGATGAGGCGGCTTTTCTTGGAAAAGTATTTTCCAGCTTCAAGGGCAGCCAATATTCGAAAGGAAATCTGCGGTATTAGGCAATATAATGGAGAAACACTTTATGAATACTGGGAGCGATTCAAGAAGCTTTGCGCCAGCTGCCCTCATCACCAAATTAGCGAACAATTACTCATTCAATACTTCTACGAAGGGCTTTCTCATACTGATAGGGGTATGATTGACGCAGCGAGTGGAGGAGCATTAGTGGATAAAACTCCAAGGGCAGCCCGTAATTTGATTGCAAATATGGCTGCTAACTCTCAGCAATTTGGTGTAAGAAATGACCCTCCATCGAACAAGGTTAATGAGGTAAGCACTTCTTCTCTTGAATTAAAAATTGTAGAATTGTCTTCACTTGTTCGTCAATTGACTGTGGATAAGGTACAACGGATTCAAACTTGTGGAATTTGCTACATCGTGGGACACCCAACTGATATGTGTCCCACGCTTCAAAAGGAATCTACAGAGCAAGCAAATGCTGTGGGTGGATTTCCAGGACAACCTCAACGTAAGTACGATCCATACTCAAATACTTACAATCCGGGATGGAGGAATCATCCAAATCTCAGCTATGGTAGTCAAGATGGCCCCAATCGTCAGTATAGGTATCAACCATAGTTCTCAAGGCGTCGACGCCTAGGCGTCCGGGCGGGTTGTACAGGCCTGGGCGCCAGGGCGCCTTGTGGTCGCCCAGGCCAGACAGGAACAACATTATCAGGCAGTACTTATTTATGACTAATATCATTTAAGTAAATGATTTCATTTACTTAAGATATTATTCATAAATAAACAAATACCCCCCTATTTGAATCCAATAAAAATAGTTTAAAATTCAAATTCCAGAAGGAAAAAAAGTCAACCCCCCTGTTCAAGAACAAAAACCATATTTTTGGGTGCGAGAGCGATTTTTAACTTTTAAATGCTAGGTTTTTTTCTAAATATAAAAATTCTATAAATCTTATTATAATAAATCATCACTAAAAACCAAGAGTGCGCCAAAATAATCTTTTGCTTTGATGCCCAAAAAATAATTTACATTCAGACGACTTTAAACAGCATTCCCGTATTCCGAACAAGGTTTGACCGGAGTGTAACTCCTTCATTATAATTTGGATTCAAGCAATCTCGGATTTGTTGGAAAGCTGATTATGTTAGCTTTGCAACGAATTCGAGATTGCTTGAATCCGAACTATATTAAAGGAGTTACGCTCCGATCAAATTCGTTAAAAGTACGCAAATGTTAGTCATAAATAATTGTTTACTTAACTCTAGACACAATCCCAGGTTTTAGTGTACATTAGTAAACTTGGGTCCACACCACATATTAATTAAGTTATGTCTTAAATGTTGATTATTTATGTAGAATGTTGCATATATATAAACATTAATATTTTAGAAATAAAAAAAAATGCACTGGGAACGCCTTGGTCGCCTAGGCAACGCCTAGGCGCCCAGGATGGCCCCAAACGCCTTGGATCGCCTTGTTGCCTTGACAACTATGGTATCAACAAGGCCAACAACCTTTTCAATCCAGACAACAAGCACCTTCAAGTTCAGGTATGACCTTGGAAGATATTGTTAAAACACTTGTCAATGATTCATTACAATTTAAACAGGAAACAAAGGCAGGTATAAAGAACTTGGAGACTCAAATAAGCCAACTGGCCACTTCAATGAGTAGACTAGAGGCTCGAGGCTCAGGAAAGCTACCTTCGCAACCGATGGTGAATCCGAAGGAAAATGCAAATGCCATAATCTTGAAAAGTGGAAAAGAAGTAGAGAATATAGAAAAGGAAAAAGAGAAAGAGACCTCAAAATCAGCTCCGACATCTATTTTCTCATCTGGGGTAAACTCTAAACCTTCTATTTCCTCTATTCCTATTCAACCTCCTTTTCCTAGCAGGTTTGCTCAATGTAGAAAGGAAGAAAAAGAAAAGGAGATGTTGGAAATTTTTCGAAAGGTAGAGATAAATATACCTCTTATTGAAGCAATTAAACAAGTGCCACGGTATGCTAAATTTCTTAAGGAATTGTGCACATCCAAGAGAAAATTGAAAGGAGATGAAAAGGTAAGTATGGGTGAAAATGCCTCAGCCGTTATTCAACGGAAGCTTCCCCCTAAGTGTAAAGACCCAGGCACATTCACTATCCCATGCAAAATAGGTAACACCAATTTCAATAGAGCTATGTCAGATTTAGGAGCATCAATTAATGTCATGCCTTATTCAATATATGCTTCATTAAATCTAGATTCTTTAAAAGAAACTAGTGTAACTATTCAATTAGCTGACAGATCAAATGTATATCCTGAAGGTGTGATTGAGGATGTGTTAGTTCAAGTTAATGAATTAGTATTTCCTGCTGATTTTTATGTATTAAAAATGGAGGATGACTCATCTCATAATTCTACACCTCTTTTGTTGGGTAGACCATTTTTAAAGACTGCTAAAACAAAAATAGATGTTCATGATGGTACCTTATCTATGGAATTTGATGGCGAGATAGTTCGCTTTAATATTTTTGAGGCTATGAAGTATCCTAGTGATATAAATTCTGTTTTTGCTATTGATATAATTGATTCTATGGTACAACAAGTTTTTGAATTAAATGGTGAAGATGAGTTGATGGTGGCCATTAGCAAACCTTTGAATAGCATGGATTTCAATTCAGAATTTGTGTTAAATGCTGAATTAGAGAAGATGTTGATGGCATTGCAGGCCTTACCCCCAATTCCAAAAAGATATGATGTTGCTCACATTGAGTTGCCTATATCTCATACAAGGTTGTTACCTTCCATTGTGCGAGCACCTATCGTTGAGCTGAAACCACTTCCAGACCATCTCAAATATGTCTACTTAGGAGACAATGAGACGTTACCTGTGATAATAGCAAGGGACTTGACCAAGCTACAAGAGGAGAAACTCATTCGAATTTTGAGAGACCATAAGACAGCCATTGGGTGTACAATAGCCGACATTAAGGGAATCAGCCCGGCCATGTGCATGCATCGCATACTTCTTGAGGAGGGAGCCAAACCGATTAGAGAAGCACAACGTAGACTCAACCCTCCTATGATGGAAGTTGTGAAGAAGGAGATATTAAAGCTCCTTGATGTTGGAATTATCTATCCTATCTCTGATAGTAAGTGGGTAAGTCCGGTTCAGGTGGTACCTAAAAAGACGGGCATAATCGTTGTTAAGAATCAAAATAATGAGTTAATCCCTACTAGGATACAAAATGGGTGGCGTGTTTGTATTGATTATAGGAAATTGAATGTTTCAACTCGTAAAAGACCACTTTCCTCTTCCATTTATCGATCAAATGTTGGAGAGGTTAGCGGTCGTTCGCACTATTGTTTTCTTGATGGTTACTCGGGTTACTATCAAATTGTGATTGCACAGAGGTGTATGGTTAGCATTTTTTCTGATTATGTAGAGAACATTATAGAAGTTTTCATGGATGATTTTATTGTTTATGGAGACTCTTTTGATACATGCTTGGATAACCTTACACTTGTTCTTAAGAGGTGTATAGAAACTAACCTTGTTTTGAATTCTGAGAAATGTCATTTTATGGTAACACAAGGAGCAGTTTTAGGTCATGTGATATCTTCTAGAGGTATAGAAGTTGACAAAGCAAAGATAGATCTTGTTCAATCTTTACCTTACCCCACAACTGTGCGGGAAGTGCGTTCCTTTCTTGGACATGCGGGGCTTTTATCGGCGCTTCATCAAGGATTTCTCGAAAATTTCATTGCCCTTATGCAAGCTCTTACAAAAGGAAGTGGTGTTTGACTTTAATGATGAGTGCAAAAGAGCTTTTGACAAGCTCAAAGAATCGCTAACAAGGCCCCGTGATTCAATCACCGAACTGGAAACTCCCATTTGAGATCATGTGTGATGCTAGCAATTATGCTATTGGGGCTGTTTTGGGTCAACGTGTTGGGAAAGTTGCTCATGCTATCTATTATGCCTCTCGGACACTAACTGAAGCACAGTGTAACTACTCCACAACGGAGAAAGAGCTATTGGCTATAGTTTTTGCTTTGGAAAAATTTAGATCTTATTTATTGGGAACTAAAGTTATTGTCTATTCGACCATGCAGCTCTTAGGCATTTCTTTGGCGAAAAAAGGAATCTAAGCCAAGATTGATCGGATGGATCCTTCTTCTTCAAGAATTTGATTTGGAGATTAAGGACAAGAAGGGAGGCGAGAATTTAGTTGCGGACCATCTTAGTCGGGTGGTTAAGGAGGGTGATGCGATACCATTACAAGATTTCTTCCCAGATGAACAACTACTTAAGGTGACAAATATAGTGCCCTGGTATGCAGATTTAGTCAATTATTTGGCTACCAAAACCTTACCACCAGAGCTACCTAGAGTACGAAGAGAGAAAATCAAGAGTGATGCTCGGTACTACATTTGGGATGACCCTTATCTTTGGAAACAATGTTCGGACCAAATGGTAAGAAGGTGCGTACCAACCCGAATTTGAATCCATTCTTATCTTTTGTCATTCATATGCATGTGGTGGACATTTCGGTCCTAAAAGAACAGCAAGAAAAGTGCTTGAATGTGGCTTCTTTTGGCCATCTTTATTTCATGATGCATATATATTTTGTAAGTCATGCACTCGTTGCCAGTACTCAGGTAATGTGGCCCGTAGGGATCAAATGCCACAAACCCCCATACTTATTTGTGAAATTTTTTATGTTTGGGGCATTGACTTTATGGGTCATTTTCCTAATTATTTTGGCAATGTTTATATTTTACTTGCTGTTGATTAAGTGTCAAAGTGGGTAGAAGCAAAAGCCACCCGAACTGATGATTCTAAAGTGGTTGCAGATTTTGTCAAGTTTCACATTTTTGTTAGATTTGGGATCCCACGGGCAATGATCAGTGATAGAGGGACTCACTTTTGTAACCGCACTGTAGCAACACTGCTTAAGAGGTATGTTGTGACCCATAAGATTTCAACTGCCTACCATCCACAAACTAATGGGCAAGCTGAGGTATCTAATAGAGAGGTGAAGTCAATTTAAAAAAAAACAGTTAATCCGAATAGGAAAGACTGGAGTACAAGACTTGACGATGCACTATGGGCTTATAGGACTGCTTATAAGACACCTATAGGGATGTCTCCATATCGGTTGGTTTATGGAAAACATGTCATTTACCTGTAGAATTGGAGCACAAGGCATTCTGGGCAATTAAGCAGTGTAACATGGAGACGGATAAGGCGGGGGAACAACGAAAGTTGCAATTGCAGGAGTTAGAAGAGATTCGCAATGAAGCTTATGAGAACTCTCGGATTTATAAGGAAAAGACGAAGGCCTTTCATGATAAAATGATTTTTAAGAAGCAATTTGTTGTTGGACAAAAATTGCTCCTTTATAATTCAAGGCTTCGATTATTTCCTGGTAAGTTGCAATCTCGTTGGATTGGTCATTTTATTGTTATTAATCTCTTTCCACATGGTGCAGTTGAGATTCAAAGTTTGGACACTCAAAAGATTTTTAAGGTCAATGGATATAGACTTAAACCTTACCATGAAGGTTTTCAAGTTAACTCGTTGGTTGAGAAAGTTATGGACTTAGAAGATCTACTTTATTCAGATTGAGGAAAGCTGCAAAGTCGAGCGAACGACGTTAAACAAAAGCGCTACTTGGGAGGCAACCCAAGAAATCAGATTTGCTTTCTTAACCCTTTCTCTTTTTATTTATTTATTTTCATAGATATTATGTTTGTATTTGTCTTTTTCTTTGCATTTAGCCTTACATTGGGGACAATGTAAGTTTTAAGTGTGGGAGAATTCTACGATGTGTTTTGTTTTTATTTTTATATGTTGTTAGTACATATTGGTTGTATATAGTAACTGAAAAAAAATATTGGTTGTATATACTAACTGACTTTCAAAAAAAAAAAAAAAATTTGACCAGTTACAATTTTGGATTAATTCTCTAAAGTGACCATGTTGAAACTTTATAAATATGATTAAATTATTGAGATTCTTGAACCTTAGATTAGATATGCAACTAAATTTGAATTACCATCTGAGATAAAGTTTTATTGTTATGTGTCTTTGTATTTCACGTTTGCACCAACTCTTAGTTGTGAGGAATAAACGGTAAATTTGAGAAATGACAATTACAAAAAAAAAAAAAAAAAAAAAAAAAAAAAACTTGAAAAAGAATAAATAACTGCTTCAATATCCAAAATACCTCAAAAACAAAAGAAAAATTAAGATAATGGTTATAAGCAGTTTAATTGACTAAGTCTGATTTTGTGGCCTTTGTTAATTGAGTTATTAAGTCCTAGGGGTGTCTCTACACCTAGGTGCCCTAAAGCCAACTGGTTTGGGAGTCACTGACCCAACACTTACTACATGGGTAACTTAGAAAGCCTAAGAAAACGGACATTGCACAAGTCGATAAAAAAAAAAAGAAAAATGGAGATGATGGTTATAAGCAGTTTAATTGACTAAGTCTGATTTTGTGGCCTTTGTTACTTGAGTTATTAAGTCCTAGGGGTGTCTCTACACCTAGTGCCCTAAAGCCAACTGGTTTGGGAGTCACTGACCCAACACTTGCTACATGGGTAACTTAGAAAGCCTAAGAAAACGAACATTGCACAAGTCAATAAAAAAAAATGATGTTATTTTTCTTGAAGTATACTATAAAGCCCCTTACTAATTGAGTTACATCACTTCACACTTCACACTATAAATTTAAGTTTTCTATTGAGTTTAATTATGTTTATGAGTTATAATTGTGGAGTACTTAAGATTTTATTTAATTCTTGTAATTTGTCAAATCTAAAAATATTTTTCTTTGAATTTTGTGGGTAGATTCACTGCAAACCCTCACGAGACACAACTCGTCCACTAAGGGTAACCTAGGGGTTCAATGGCTTGTTGTACATGCTAAGTGTAATCGTGGTTCCTACGAAAGTGGAATAGTTTATGATTTATTTTATTTTATTTTGCCCGAGGACTTGCAAAGGCTAAGTGTGAGGGAATTTGATAAGTGTATAATTTTATATTTTTTATTCCTTTTGCATTATGATTTTTAGGGTGTTTTATACCTTATTGAGCTTAATAGAATTTATTTTATGAGTTTGGTATATTTTAGAAATCTTGTTAATTAATTAATAAAAGATGAAAAAATTCTAGCACTCTTAATAATAACGTTTTGAATTTCATGTAGGATTCTGACATGGAAAGAGTTCGTTTGGGCTTCCAAATGTGGGTTTAAAATCTAATCTTGAAAATTGATCCAAATCTAAACCAGAGAAGGAAGGTTGCTACACACGGAAGGTTTACTATTGGAAGGCCTTGATTGATTATTGAAAATCTTGAGGAGAATATACACAACTATGGAATCTTACAAAATTTGATAGATTTGGGGGTGACAATTGTTTAATAATAGAATGATTTTCATCTAATCTAGGAATGAAGATTTTGTTTAATTTTTATTTCCATGTAATAAGGTTGTCAAATCTAGGCATACCAATTTTAGTCTTGTATTTTGGCTATTTAAACAATGTAAAACCTATGTAATGAGCATTCAAGAGTGATTGAGAAAGAAGACAATGGCTTAAGAACAACTCTCTTTCTTTTGTGTTCTTAAAGAAGTCATGTGTGGCTAACTTTCTTATCTTTGGTTAGACGGAGCTGAAGCCATCATTGTAAACTTGTGAGACTTGTTTTTATTTATTGGTTTTTAATTGATTTTTTTTTTCTTCCAATTTATGTGTATAATGATTGATAAATGGGTTGATTAGGAGTACTACTAATTGATTTATTTATTTAATCAATTGTTATATTAAAATTGAATTGCTATCAATTGATTCTATGTCAGTGGTAATGAGGATTGATGTTAATGGACAAGTTAATGTTATATTTCTAGGAGAAATCAGATTAAAATAATTAAACGACGCTGGTGTAAGCTTAACGTTTAATTTCAATCGTCTTTCCAATTGTTATTGTTATTCCTGAATCAAATCGAGAGCCTAGTCTTGATATTGATTTAAGAGTAAGGGTGCTATTAATAAGCTATCTTTTAATAGACCAATCTTAAAAAAAGACTAAGGATTTTAGGCCTAGTCCTAATTTTCTTGATTGATTATTCAATTGGAATTGATTATCCTTTATGTCGATGAACAAGTTTATGAAGATGGTGTAAGTATCCTTTTGACCGAAGTTTTCTCTTATTGGTTTAATCTTTGATATTTGTATTACCTTGCTCTTTATTCTTGCATTTTAGATAATTAATTCTTGTTCTTTTCTACGCAAACATACCCCCTCCATACATAGAATAACCAATGAAGTTGTGCTAATAAGATTAATCGTAATCTATTTTAGTACAACAATTGGTTACTTTTCGAGTCTTATTTTATTTTCATTTGTTTTTTTTCTCTCTTTAGGTTAATTAAACATTTTAATCTTGATCATACAATCCTTGTGGGTTCAACTCTTACTTGCTACTATCTACGTTTCAAAGTAAGGTAATTTAATTTGAGCGCTCGACACGCATCAGGAATTTTCCTAGATACAGCACTGGTTCAGCATACACCTCAAATGATTATGTTGATATCAACTTCGTCCCCTATCCCACTGCGACTGCATATGGTTCTTCCTTCGACGATGGTTCAGATGCAGGAGCACAGACACGGAGTCGAGTGGATCAACCAACTTCTATTCCGTTCCATCAGTACTTCCGTAAGAGTTTACGCACCAGAGTACTACTTCAGAAATTTTTCCATTCTTCCCAAAGATAGGTATCCTTCGGACAGCTACTGATGTTATATTTATGAATCATGTGCAAGACTACCAGAACTACTTTGCATCAAGAATGTCGTGGGAAGATTATGTTGCTCAATTGGAAGACAATTTACGTCGACAACTTTCCCAGATGTATGATGATAGTAGGATGGATCATCCACGACACTCTACGTATTACTAGACATTGTATCTGTATGAAGATTGTGGAATTGTGGACTATGGGCACAGGGGGACTATGGGATCATTCAATATTGAATATTTGAACTATGATGTAATGATTTATAATGAAGTGTTATTTTGTTTCTCTTTCCCCTAATGCATTATGTTATTGTCTCATTTGCCATATTTGATTGAATATAATAGCTAATATTAACCTAAATTTACAACAGACTTCAGCGTTGACTGTCAAAACATGGGTGTAAACCCAAACAACCACATAGAGTCATTATTTTTACAATTTTATATTCTAAATGTGTTTATGTATGTAAAAATGAGGTTCTCCTGAAGTTGGAAACCTAAAAAATGCATTTTGGCCACCGAGACAGCTGTCTCGGACAAAATACACTGTTTGGGCGAGATCTCGATTTCGGAGGAGTCTCGAGGAGGCCGAGACTCCTCCGAAACCCGAGATTTTAAACCTTGCTTACAGCAATCCCCGCAGTCCGAAGCACCACCCGTTGCAAGTTAAAAGTCCAAACAAAGAAAGAATGGGGGAAGAAATGAAAAAACTTTGAAAAAACTAAGAAAAAAGAGGAAGGAGCAGTCTCGGTCGAGTTCTCGACCGAGAACAGCCCTTCTCTCTTTTATAAAAGAGAAAAGAAAAAGCGAAAAGCATGTTCTCGCCGAGATCTCGCGAGAATTACCGAAATTAACCGAGATCTCGGCGAGAACATGTATATGCCGAGACGAAAAGGGTTATCGACCCTATTTTCGTCTCGGTTACTTGCGAAACTGGCGAAATTAGCGAGATTTTATTCCATGATTTGCTCAGGCTTGTGTTTATTCGTGGGAAAGACACTTTTATCGGTCTGTTCAAGTCAACTCAAGAAAGAGATACTCGTGTCTGCTCATTGGAGAGGAGCTTTTAATACCTGATTTTGGTCTCCTTATTAGTGAGAGACTATTATTAGTTGCACAAGATACAACATTTTGTTCAGTTGCACAAGATACAACCTTTTGTTCAGTTACACAAGATGCAACATTATTCAAGTCTACTCATTGGCGAGAGACTAATACCAATTGCACTAGATGCAACCTTTATTTAGGTCTACTCATTGACGAGAGACTATTACTTGTTGCACATGATGCAACCTACTATTTTTACGAGTGTTGGAGCCACCACTATTGTTGCTTGGTATCTGCTCTATTGCTGATGCTAATTTTACTTGGTTTACAGTGACCTATACTGTACTATTGTTGCTGCTTGGTTCACAATGACCTATACTGTGCTACTTTACTACTACTACTACTGTTGCTTCTGTTGATACATTAGTTCAAGGTAAAGCTTGTGTTGTTGTTGCTTGGTTCACAGTAACCGATACTGTACTGCTTTACTATTACTGCTACTTCTGTTAATACGTTGTTTCAAGCTGAAGCTCTCTGTTGCTACTGCTTCCATTGCTATATTGTTTCAAGCTGAAGCTCTTACATTCTCCCATGCTTCAGCTTGAGGGGGGTTAAACTACACTACAGTCCACACAATGGGACCTACTCACAATTCTCATCGTGTGGGACTCTTTCACCTGCACAATTGATGTAGGACTCTACAGTCCTATTGTAATTAGATCTCCTATTAGTATATAGACTCCTAATTAATTTAGTAGTTTGTTTTATTAGTTTTCTTTACCAATTAGACTTGTTAGTTTCCTTTTCCTATTTTGGAGTTTACTTTGTCTTTAGTTTGTGACTAGGACTTTGACTTGTAGAGTCCTAGATCCTATCTAATATGTTTTCAATTTTCTATAAATAAAAGCTACAAGGAGAGGAGCACACATACTATCTCCCTCCTTTCATCTCTTATTTTTTCTATTTTGTTATAGAAACTAATAAAGCAAACCAATAAACTAATTAGGAGTCCATCATGTGGCACATGATTAAGTAATAGCATATTTTATATCATTACGCTAACACCCTTGTCAAGCTGGGGCACTGGGGAATGTAAGAGCTTCAGCTTAAAACAATGTAATAATGGAAGCATTAGCAACAATGCGAGCTTTAGCTTGAAATAACATAACAACAGAAGCAGCAACAACAGTAGTAGTAAAGCAACACAGTATAGGTTACTGTGAACCAAGCAGCAACAGCAGCACAATATAGGTCACTGTGAACCAAGTAGCAATAGTATCAGCAGTAGCAGGAGCAACAATAGTAGTGGCTCCAACACCTGTAAAAAGTGGTAAGTTGCATCACGTGCACCAAGTAATAGTCTTTCTTCAATGAGCAAACCTGAATAAAAAGGTTACATCTTGTACAATTGATAATAATCCCTCGTCAATGAGTAGACCTGAATAAAGGTTGCATCATGTACAACTGAATAAAAGGTTACATCTTGTGCAACTGATAATAGTCTATCGTCAATGAGTAAACATGTATAAAGGTTGTATCATGTGCAACTAATAGTAGGATCCAAACACGAGCAAAAAAATAGTAAGCTCCAACATGAGTGGTTACGTCACGTGTAATAGTAATAGGCTCCAACACGAGCAAATGTTGCATCACGTGCAATAGGTAGGCTCTAAACACGAGCAAAGATTGCATCACGTGCAACAGGTAATAAGCTCCAACATGAGCAAACACGTTCATTTTCCCCATCACGTAGAGCATTCCACGTGAACAAATAACCAGGGGTGTAACGCCCCAACTCAAGGCCAAGAACGTTACTGCTAAGTCGCTAAGTTGCTAGGATTCAAAAAGCAAAGAGAAATAAGTGCACAAAGCATAAATTTAGAAGAAAATAGCGGAAGCTTTGATGATACTAATTAACACAAAAGGCTTACATACATTTTTCATCCTAGTGGCACCATTAGGCTGGCATACATTTTTCATCCTAGTGGCACCATTATATTACATTCAAAAACTTACTTACATGCCTATTACCAGTTACATAACTCTTGTTCTTTATGTACAAACAAAAGCTCTCACAATAGTGCAAAAAAAAAAAAAAAAATGAGTCCAGCGGCCTCAAACTCTTCTTTACTCGGAAGCTGGGTCAACTGAGTCAGGATACACCTCTTAGTGTTTTCCACCCATCTCTGAAATCCATCATTTAAATGACAGAGTGAGCTTACGCTCAATGAGGATAAATATTTACTCACATCAACAAAATTACAAAATCGCACAAAGCATTCTAACACAGATAGCAACACCTACATCATGGAATGATTTAACATACTTGAAAATTATCATATACTTGTGATATAAATACAAAATCTCAATTAAAGCATCTCAAGTAATCCTAGGTAAGCCAGTCATGTGTTTGCTGCATTACGCTTAACGTCTGGAGTGGGTAAAGCACTAGTTGATGTCCCCGACATCTCGTCTTAATAGTCGTACTTGCAGTTGACGTCCCAGACATCTCGTCCCAAGGGCGATGAGTTCCCAGAACTCTCAGTCCTCCATTGGACTGGTGACATCCCAGATGTCTCGGCCTCAGCAAAAGACGAAAAAGTCCCAAACTTCTCGGTGCTACGCATCTCCACTCATTATCTTACCCCTAATGAGAAGGGGGCAGCAAACACGGGTTGCATTCATTTACCGTTCTTTTTATCAAATAATTTTGTACGTGAATACATATACATGTATTCATCACTACATTCCTTACAGTTATTCCCCCATTCATCAATGTTCACTCATATGGGTCATCATCATGGATACCACAGCCATGAACATCTTTCATTTAAATAACATCATACCAGATTTCATATAGCACAGTCTTATCATTTTCAGTAATATCACGAGAGCATATTATATAGAATGACATACCACAACATTCTCAATTAACAAAAACACCATATTAAATCCATCAATAGATACAAACACCCAAATAAGAGTATAAATAAATAATTTCCCCTCACCTATTGATGCTGACTTTAAATCTTATACTTGGACAGTAGCTAGGTTAGCCTTCCTTTAATCTTTAGTTCTACAAAACAAAAAAATAACCTTAACTGTTTTGTTCCTAGCTTAAAACTAAAAATCTCATATTGAAATTCATGTCTAAAACTGCATTTACATTACTTCCAAAATCTGAAACGATTTAATACTAAATTTTCCTAGAATTTTTTTTAAAAAAACCAAAATTTAGTGAGCTGGTTAAGGACTCCAGGTCCTGGTCTGGCCAAATGGCCTGCTGAACCTGGTTTTTGAAACCATACTGCCCTAGGCAGTCTTATTTTAAAATTCCAGCACTCATTAATATTAAACTTTTCTTTATCTCAGGTTTAAAAAGTAAAAAATCCTTAAATAAGCTTCAAACCGCTCTATGTAGCTTTAATTAGAAGAAATGGTTTTGTTTTAACACTAAAATTCAGGTTTTACAAATCCTATACATTTTTTTTCCCTACAAGATTACCAAGCTTGTCCTTTTTACAACACTCATCACATGCTCTATTTCAAAGCACAGAAGGAGGTTCAAAAGAGGTGGTTGGGTCAGCTCCTTTTGCCGCCAAACCTTCCTCTAAAAACCCCAAAACCCTTTACATTTCTTTCCGATTCCCTTACTCTGTTACTGCACATCAAGAAGAACACAAAGAGGTCCATGCAAGAGCATTTTGGTCAGCACTTTATGCAGGCCGAAATCCCATCTTGCACCCATTCTTGTTCATTTGCAGTTTTGTTTCTTTCTTAAGGTGGGTTGAATTCTTACCTGTCTCTTCTCTTTTTTCTTTTTTTTTCTCCTTTTTCTGATTTACTGTAGGATTCCAGAAGCAGCTGTTTTCTTTTTTGTTTTTTCTGATTCCTCTCTTCTTCCACAACTGAAAATAGCCTCCTCCTCTTGGATTGTGGTAGCACAGCAACAAGCCTTCTTCTTCACTCCTCAATCAGTACTCGATCTAAACTCTTAACCACCTCACCTACCTTCTTGCTTGCAGAAATTTCTCCTTTGCAGAAACAGAGCTCTCTCCCTCTCTCTCTTCACGTATACAATAGAAAGTGAAAATGAGTTGTTTGTTGACAACTCACAATATATACTTTTAATTAGGTAGCAAAATGCTCAATGGTTTTACTGATCTGACCATGATCAACTCCAATTTTATCCTTACATTAATAAATTGGGTATCCTTGAGATATAATCATTATAGGTTCCCCAAACTCTCTACTATTCCCTTCTAGGCTCTAGGACAATAAGTTATATTTGCCAAATCACCCCACACCTGTATGTACAGGTGTTGGGTCTTTTAACAAGCAAAAGACAGCTCAATAGTTGAGTTGTCCTCATGCATGGAGAAACCACTATTAAACTATGGGTGAGCTGGCCTGGTTTGCTGGCTGGTCCTTGGACCGGCCAGACCAGAACTGGGTTAGACCAACCTTTTTTTTTTTAAATAACTCGTAATCTCCTTCTCACTTTCTTTCTCTCTTTCTCATCAAGTGAGCCCCACTAGCCCACTAACAAACAAATAAGGAATTTTCATGATATTTCATTTAATAAAAGAATATATTAATATATAACTTATTATTTAATTAATAATTTACACAAATAGGTTATAAACTCATTTTGAGCTGACATTTTACCAAAATACCCCTTATATCTAAACAACTTAAAGAATTACATTAATAGGTCTAGGAAGATTCTGTCACACAATACCTCAAGGAACTGGGGTATTACAAGGGGTCTTCAAAAAATGAGGGATGATATCCCCAATAGTAGAATCAAGTTGTTTGAGACTAAATAACTCGGCATCAAATAACTAGGAACCAGAATATGGAATCTAACAGTAGCAACAGATCTAACACTCAAATGAATCCCAACAAGTAGGATAATGCATGTAACAATAGTAAGAGCAAGTTATCCAAATTTCAAAACAATCCAACAGTTGGATTAAGAGAAATGAACAGGTCCTTGCAACGTTAGGACTTCGGAAGATAGAGAAGTTTTTTTTTTTTTACAAAAGTCAAAAGTCAAAATCCGACCAACTATTGTCAACCAGATTTCGTATTCACGTAAACATTAATGACTCAAGCGGAATATCAAGATGTCAATCCAACAGTTGGACTGTTAATTAGGAAAACTCCTTATTAGACTAGGAATAATACTCAATTAAAGAAATCGATTGCAACAGCAATAAACAAATATCAATTCAGGTATACTAAAGCATCAGCAGCAGATTGAGTAAACAAAGCAATAACTCAATTGGAGTCTGACACCAAGAGAAAGCCAAGATAGAAACCATGGCTAGGTAGAGAAGTAAAACCGAGAATAAGAAAGAGAACCCAGATCTGAAATTGAAAGCTTAAAGCAGGGGTTTTAAAACATTAATCGATTGTACCGTTAGGCTAGAGACAAAATCAGATTTGAATGAGTAGTAACTGATATGCTTTAAGCCTTTAAGTGGAATAAAACTCAGATTTGTAACTGATATATAGAATTTTAATGCTCAGCAAGAAGCCAGTAACTGAATGCACATTAATGGATGGAATTTAAAGCCAAAATTGATGTGCAAGACACTAAATAACAGTAGGAGCAGCAACCAAATGCAACATAGAAATTGAACCCTAATTTGAAATCAATGAAGGAATATGGTTAAAGGACGCCAGCATGAGAATTTTAAAAACCAGAATTGAAGAACAACAACTAAAAGCAGATTAACAGCAGTCCACTTTTAGAAACAGAGCAATCACCTAGGTGGTCGTCTGCTACTCATCCTGTACATTATCTGTTTATGTGGAATGCTCCACGTGTGGGGGAGATGGAGCCTAAGTGCTCGGGATTATTATTTGCTCGTATTGGAGCCTACTACCTACTATTACCTGATTGCTCCTGTTGAGCCTACTACCTACTACTACCTGATTGCTCGTGTTACAGCATACTACCTGGTTACTTATTTGCTCATGTTAGAGCCTACTTGTTGCACTTGATGCAGCCTACTACCTATTGCACGTGATGCAACCTTTACTACCAATTGCACTTGATGTTAACCTTTACTACCTCTTTGCTCGTGTTGGAGCCTCCTACTACCCTTTTCCTCGTGGAAGAACCTACTACTCTTCGCTCATTTTGGAGCCTACTACATTTCGCTCATGTTGGAGCCTACTACCTTTCGCTCATGTTGAAGCTTACCTCTTTACTCTTGGAAGAGCCTACAACGACTACCAGTTATGTGAGATGCAACCCTACACATAATGCAGTTTATTTGCTTTACAACGACCTTATGTTGTCTGGTTCACAACGACCATATATTGTTTGTTTCCCAGCTAACGGAGTTGTTATGATGATTATTATTCTCCACCACATATCATGTTCGTGGGTGGTTTTGAAGATTAATGTTTGTGATTTGGTATTGCTACCAGAAGTTTTCTGTGCTCCCCGGCGTCTCCGATAGCCATATATATTGAATACCGGTGTTGCGGTTCATATCTATTCTTGTTGTTCCAAGCTAGAAGTCCAGCTTGATTTGGGGGGGTTCAGTAGTGGGTTGATATTGCCACATCACCATCCATCTTATTGACTTTTAAGCTTTTGGACTTCTAGACTTAGAGTTACATTTGGATTTATGTTTCCTAGTCTTGACAGAAAACCCATAGATGTAGTCTTTTCATTCTATTGTAATTATTCTATTTTCTATTACATGAGATCAGCAGTAGGAGGCAAGACACTTACAATTCTCTCTCTCTCTCTTCTCATTTTCTCTCCATCTTCTCTCACTCTTCTTTCTTTACTTTGTTATGCCCTTAATCTAGGTCTCCTACATTAACATCTAGCTAGATATTAGGTTGCCTAATGGTTAGCTAGTTAGGAAAGAGGGCAAAAACATACATGTCTTGCATTTAAAGATTTAGAGCTGAATTTTATTAATCACTGAGCAATATATTCCTAATAGTAATGGACCAACTCAACAATGATCAAATAGGGAACATAGGACTCAGTCACATAGGCAGCATTTGACAAGTTATTATGCAGGGAATTTCAGTATTCCTAAAATAATAACAGCCAAATTTAATTCATAAGAACCAGATTCTATGTGTTTCAGTAACATTTAAATATAAAGGAAAAAAATAACCAATTTAGCTATTTATTATGCAAGTCAGAATTCTGTTTACTAAAGTTAACTTTCAACAGATACCAGAAACCAGAAAAACAGAATAGGAACAAAGAGAAAAAGCAATGTATGGTTGACTGTCTCGCTAGGTCAGGTGTTATGAACAGAAAATAAATATATAAGAACAGAACTGATGTAGCATTTACCAGTGATAGGAAATTAAATAAAAAAAATAAAAAAACTAAACATGCACAGAAGTTGCTGGTTAACTAGTAATAGAAACTTCAAGTATTGAATAGGTAAAAGCAGAAATTTGTAGGGGGTAATGCAGTGGGGATGTAAAGGTATATATAAAAAAAATAATAAAATAATAAAAGTTGGGGAAGATGCCAATTTCGTGGACTTTAGAAGGGAGGGAATCAGTTGTTTAGAAAAAAATATATAATGAGGAAGTAAGAAGGAAACAGAAAAAGGGGGTAAGGAATAACGCAGAAGGGAGGAAGAAGAGAAGAGGAACTGAGAGAGAGAGAGAGAGAGAGAGAGAAGTTGCAGAACTGCAATTCAATAATTCATCATCGCATCCTCTTTTTTTACAGCTTTCAAACTCAGCTTTTTAAGGGGATGAACAAAATGGTTAAAAACAGACATGGTGGGGGATTTTAATGCTATATAAAAAAAATAACAGAATTCAAATTACAAAAGACAGAAACAGAAATAGAAACTGAAAAATAGAAATAGAAACAAACAGTTTCTAGAAATAGGAAATAAGCAGAAAATAAATAGACAAATAGACTCGAAAAATAAAATAAAATCAAAGGCTCTGCTGCTCCTAGCTGAAAAAACTGCTAAGATGTCATCATCAGGCACAGTTACCCATAAGTAGTACAGTGTTTATCTCTCTCAAACCTCCTTTGAGATGCATGTGATGTGATGGAGAAAAAGGAATGAGAAAAAACATCAGTCCGTGGATTACCTTACACATGCACATGTAGTGAATCACTTTACCTTTCTTCACTCCATTACAATAAAAGTCTCCTGTCGTTCTGACAAAGTTTACCCACAAATTCTCACAAGCCACATACAAACCATTCTTTATTCTATGTACAGCAATATTTTTTCAACATATATTAAATATTGATTTGTCATAATTGAACAAACCTGTTGGGCATAATTATAAAATGGCCAATAAGATGGCAACATCTGGAAACCGTTTTCAACATCAGCAATATCCACAAAAATAAGGGACACTTCTGACATTTCTTGCTTAAGTCAAGGGCAAAAGCGTCATCTTAAAGGCGCACGGGCCCACCAGATACTGTTCACTATAAATAGGCCAAGAATACAAGGTTTCTCTCATGTCTCATTTAATGCTTTTGTCTGATTACCACTTTTGGCTCTAACACATTGGAACTAAAATCTCTCTTACCGCATTAAATTAATATATCAGGTCGGTCTTCCGACATTATTATATGTTCTCAAGATCCCTGATTTAAGCATCGGAGTGAACCCGGGGCTATAGGCCCGACCACCCCTACCCTATCTTGTCGTTTGTAGTTCCAATCAGCAACGAAGACCTCGGCGCGGGATCCGAACGCAACAGATTGGCCACCACCATGGGGCCCTGAGAGATTTAAGGATCGAGGAGGATTGACAAGACGAAGTGATTTTTCAAACAATGACTCAAAGAAAGACTAAAAGTCACACCCTTACTTAACATTAATCAGCAGCGGGACGACCCAAATGACCAAGATGGAAACCTTAGTGAAACCCACGACCATAAACCCCAACCCATACAAGACTGAGGGAAAAGGCCGGAGAACTCCCAACACAATAAGGAGCGCTACACTGAAGGTTATGTCACACATGCACATTTCGACGCCATGGCTTGACAGATAAAGACGTTGACAAGACTTCTCTAAGGATTCCAAGCCCCAGCTCCCGAAGCCACCTCTCAAGGGCCAGATAATCTGCCCCCAGAACAAAATACAAGACCACAGGGGCACGGCGATACAGAGCCCCAAAACTGTCCTAGAGCTTGGATTGCCAGAGAAAGAAATGGAAACGGTAGGGCAGCATCGTCGTCCACCACAGTCAGTGGCGGTAAAACTGGATTCCTTTACCCAGACCAGGAGGGTCCCTAAAACAGAAAGACTAGGACCCCACCCATAGGGTGACCAAGCTACAAAACGGTCTCATCAGCGAGAAGTAGAGAAGGACCCATTGCACCCCGAGAACTTACCTCCACCAACCGCAGTTCCTGTGGTAGACAAGGGTAAGGCAAATATGGTCTACGAAGTCGAGGTCAAGATAGAAGATCAACTGACCCTTCTCCAACAGAAGGTGGACAGTGTGATGTGATTGAACGTCGCACCTGAAGAGAAGGATTACTGCACTGATAACCCTCTGACTGACGTTATAATGTGCGTCCCCCCTCCCTAAGGGCTTCCATATGGCGACAATTGAACAGTATGACGGCATAGCTGATCCGGAGTAACACCTAAACAATGGCTACGATGATCCTCCATGGATACTAGGATGCAATCATTTGCAGAGCTTTCCCCGCAATGAACGCAGCAAGAATGTGGTTCTATGGATCGGGCTCCTCTGAATCATCCCTAACTGATTCAGGGGGTGGAGCACCCCTTGGATGATTGCCATGTGGAGCCTATCTAATCCAGTGACCATAAATTCAAATCTCTAAATAATAAGAGATTGAGTGACTGTTACATAATATCTAATTGAAAGAGAAAAAAAAACCTGGATCTGAAAAAACTATTCGCCAAACTCACTATTGCCACCGCCAGCCGCTATCGCAGAAGAAAACTGCGTGGATCATATGAAGAGATTCATTTCATTGCCAGCCCTTTATCCTTTGCTTCTGTTGAACTTAAAAAAATCTTGAGAACGTTTTACTGTTTCTTATTTTAAGCTCTTTCTTTTTGCGTTGATAAATGACTTATTTAAAATTTATGAACCAGCCAGATGGCAAAAAAGCACAAGGAAGAATTTCTAAGGAAAATGGAAATATACAAAGAGAAAAAAAGATGAGGAAGCTGCAAGGCTTCGTAAGGAAGAGGAGGAGCAGATGAAAATTAAAAAAGAGAAGGCCTTGCAATTGCTCAAAAAGGAAGAAAAGGCAGAAAATATATCAAGGTTATTCCATCAGTCTATTCATCATTGTGACCTGTAAAACTTAGTTCTTGAACATTTACCCCGCCTTCATCATTCTTATTCAGTGCAAATCAAAATATGCTGCTCTCATTGTGGCCAATCACGGATCAAGAATTGCATTCGATAGTTCTGATGTCGATAACTGTACCTCCGGCAGAAACGAAGGATGAAGAATTTGGCCGCCCATAGGTTGCAGTAGCGAGTCCAGCAGAAAGTTCTGATCGAGTTTTTAATTTTTCTCTTTTCAATTAGATATTATGTAGCATTCAGTCACTGTTTTATTTTGCAAATTTGAATTTATGGTCATTGGATTATATAGGCTCCACATGGCAATCATCCAAGGGGTGCCCCACCCCTTAAATCAGTTAGGGGAGATTCAAAGGAGCCCGACCCGTGGTTCTATAGCCTCTCACCCAGGTCAGTCAACTCCTTCAAGACCCTCAGCAAGCTCTTTCGCATTCATTTTCAACAAAGTAAAGTTCAGAAGAAGACAACGGTGCATCTGATGAACATAAAGCAGCGCCCAGATGAATCCCTCCGCGCCTTTATTACCCGCTTCAACCTACAGGTGCTTCAGATCAAAGACATCGAGCCATCAATTGTCTATACCACCCTCATGGTAGGCATCACGGATACACGGCTATGATTTCATTCGCAAAGAAGAAGCCAGTTGACCTTAAGGAGCTTATTGCTCGATGCGAAAAATATACCACAGCTAACGAAGCTCTCAAGGCCAACAAAGGCGAAGCTATTGGCTCAGACAAAAAGAGGTCCAATGGGAAAGACCAAGTCCGCCAAGTAAAGGCCAAAAGGCCAAGACAAACAAGAAAGGAGGCTCAAGCTCGAGGGACGTTGCGAAGGTTTGATGATTACACTTCCCTTAATAGGACACTCTCATGTCTACACTTTGGTAGCCGGAGAAGGATATCTTCAAAGGCCTTCCGAAATCGTCACTGAAACCAAAAGGAGGAATCCCAACAAATATTGTCACTTCCACCACGACATCGGCCATAACACTAATAATTGTTGGAACCCCTAAGGCGAAATTGAGGACCTCATGCGGAGAGGGTATTATGGTCAGTTTGTTGACCACGACGCTCCAAGGATCTTAGCTCCAAACCAAGAAGACATAAGAGCACCTGCCCTACCAGCTCGAGAAAGAAATCCTCCGAGAGAGGAAAGAAGAGAAGAACCACGAAGAGAAGAAAGAAGAGAAAGGGATCGCAAAGAAGATCGGCGTCAAGAACCACGTCTGATGACAACGAAGGACGCGAAGATCGAGCATCAACTCCTACCCATAGAGCCGTGGGAATCATCCGCGGCCAGTTTACCTTCAATCTTGATCCTACACCTCCGTAAGTTCATAAGGTAGGACGTGTATTGAATACCCTTGAGACGAGAAGACGGCCACTCCATCGAACTGACCCGCGGAGAAGTCACCAAGGTCAAGATCAAACTCGGCCGCTTCCTCCTCGTCTGACTATAGATGCACCTCCCGAATGTCCAAACTCAGCCTTCGACAAGGTCAACGCAAACAGGTTTGCACCCCCTACGGTACATCCCACCTCATCAAGACAGCACAATTGACCAAGAACCTCACCTCGGCATACTCTGATGATACACCTCAGTCTGTCCGACCACATTTGGCAGAGGTGGCCACCTCAAAGCATTCAGAAAGCAAAGAAGAATAATCACACCACACAAGGAAGGCATTCCGTGAGGACTTTCACTGAAGGGCCAACAGCAGGCAATACCTCATCTACAACGAGGAAAGCCTATGCCCAAAGTGTTTTAAGTCCATTGAATGGCCAGGCAAAAGAACCCGTACGAATGACTTTC
This sequence comes from Protea cynaroides, assembly GCA_028583415.1. Lineage (NCBI taxonomy): Eukaryota > Viridiplantae > Streptophyta > Magnoliopsida > Proteales > Proteaceae > Protea > Protea cynaroides. The sequence continues at coordinate 116,163,413 of CM053276.1, read as the reverse complement.
TAACTTTCAGCGATGAGGCCTCGTGCGGCCTTGAAGTACCCCATGAGAATGCAATAGTTATCACAATGAGACTTGAGGACTGCGATGTCCACAAAATTTTTGTCAACACTCCAGAAAAAAAAAAAAAAAAAAAAAAAAAAAAAAAGCAAAAATCAAAGCTGAAAAATACAGGAAAAAACCAACAGAAAATTAAGAAAAAAAAAACCTAAAAAATGCAGCAAAAAACCAACAAAAATGTAAGAAAAACAAACCTGAAAATACAAGAAAAACCAATTGAAAAGTAAGAAAATAAAACCTGAAAATATAGGAAAAAACCAAATGAATGTAAGAAAACAAACCTGAAAATACATGAAAAAACCAATAAAAAAATAAGAAAACCAAAAGAATTATAAGAAAACAAAACTTACATGAAAAAAATCAACAGAAAAGTAGTAAAGCAAAAACTGAAAAATAAGAAAAATAAGAAAACAAACCCGAAAAATACAAGAAAGAAAAGAAAACCTAAAAAATACAGGAAAAAAACCCATAAAAATGTAAGAAAAAAAACCTGAAAAATACATGAAAAAAACCAAGTGAAAAGTAAGAAAACAAAACCTGAAAAATACAGGGAAAAATAAGAAAAATAAGAAAATAAACCAGATAATACAAAAAAAAACAAAAAATAAGAAAACAAAACCTAAAAAACCGACAGAAAAATAAGAAAAACAAAACATGGAAATATAGGAAAAAAACAAACAAAAACGTAAGAAAACAAACCTGAAAAAATACATGGAAAAAACCAACAAAAAAAATAAGAAAACAAAACCTGAAGAAATACAGGAAAAAATAAGAAAACAAACCTGAAAAATATATGAAAAAACCAACAGAAAAGTAAAAAAAAATAAAACATAAAAATTATAGGAAAAACCAACAGAAATGTAAGAAAACAAACTATTAGCGTAATAAAATTATAACCGTACATTGCTTTGACATAGTCAAAGTACTTATTGCTAGTTACTAGGACTTAGATTCATATTAGTATATGAACTCCTAATTAGTTTATTAGTTTCCTTTATTAATTTCCTTTACCAATTAGGCTTGTTAGTTTCTTTTTCCTATTTTAAGTTTACTTTGTCTTTAATTTGTGACTATGACTCTTCCTTGTAGAGTTTTAGATCCTATCTAATAGTTGTTTTCTATTTTTTATAAATACAAGCTACAAGGAGAAGAGCAAGACACATTGATTCTCTTCATATTCTATTATTTTTTCTATTTTGTTACATGCTACCAGAGCAGGTGTCATTTTGAGAGTCATTTAAAGGTCTCCGTTTAGGTGTGCAGCCACCACAACTGTTGCTGAATCTTATTATTATTTTTTTGTTTGTTTTTTGATCCTGCTATTGATCTATCCAGAACACTTCTTGATTTCTACTGCTGCTTCTATCAATCTGATCTGTCGTATAAGATCAGATCTGATCTGCTTTTTGATGATCTATTCGACATACCATTGCTGGTCTCTCTGCTGCTTTTGATTAGATAATATTAGAAAAATATGTTACGCTACTGCTGATCTGGGAGTTTGATTTGCTGCCCTCTGAAGTGCTGCTGTTCAGATCCTCTTCAAAATCTGGTCATTGTGACTGCTACTCTGTAGATGAAGTTTGGATCAGTTTCTTTAATTCTACCTACTGCTATTATCGAGATCTAGTGTTGCTGCTGCTGCTCTTATTATCGAGAGCTGCTGATCAGGTTTTGTTTTTTTTTTTTTCTGTTGCCGATATCTACTACTTATCAAGATCTCATTCATTGTGACTACCATCTACTGATCAAGATCCTTTTACAGATCTGCCAAAATCAGATCTTGATCTCTTATATCTATTGCTTGTTACTAATCAGATTTCAAAGATTTGCCATAATCAAACTTCAAGGACTGCTGACCGAGCTCTTTTATATCTACTCCTTATTGTTGATCAGATCTATTATTTTGAGCAGATGAGATCAGATCTGCTACTAGTTGCTACTGGTTTTGATTTGCTATTGCTGCAATCCCTGCTACAACTATCAATCTAATCTGGTGATCTGAAGCCTACTTCGGAATCAAGGAATTCTACCTCAACTAGGATTTCTTGATTCCACCATTGGATCGTACCCTAATTTTGATGACTTATCCTAGTTGTCATTAACTACTTAGGGCTGACTGGATCTTTGACTTTTTAATTACAGTCAAAAATCCACTTGCATCATTACTAGATCTTTGACTTTTTAATTACAGTCAAAAATCCACTTGCATCATTACCCTATTCCTAGTCATACTAGGACTTCACCATATTTCTTAATTCGACCGTCAGATGGGTTTGAAATATAAATATCATGTTCCTATTGATATTCTGGTCTATATCCTACAGTTTGAAGATCTCTCGTCGTAATTTATCCACGTAGAATATTCCACGTGAGGAGATTGTAAATATATATCTGCTCAAGCTTCTCATTGAAGAGAGTTTATCCTACTACTGCTTGCTTGTGAATCTGTGATGGAGCTTACCTCCATGCTCATGATGCGACATCTACTACTTGGTGCACAGTGACCTATACTGTGCTGCAACTACTATTTTGTTCATAGTGACCTATATTGTGCTACTACTACTACCACTTGGTTTACAGTGACCTATACTATACTACTGTTACTACTTGGTTCACAATGACCTATACTGTACTATTGCTATTACTACTACTACTACTATTGTTGCAACTAGTACTGCTATTGCTACTACTATTGCTGCCACTAATACTACTACTGCTACTCCTACTACTACAACTGTTGGGTGTTAGCGTAATAAAATTGTAATCGTGCATAGCTTTGACTTTTAAACAAAGTAATTAATGTTAGTTACTAGGACTTGGATATAATTAATACATGGACAGATAATTAGTTTATTAGTTTCCTTTACCAATTAGGCTTGTTAGTTTCCTTTTCATATTTTGAGTTTACTTTGTCTTTAATTTGTGACTAAGACTCAAACTTGTAAAGTCAGTCCTAGATCCTATCTAATAGTTGTTTTCTATTTTCTATAAATACAAGCTACAAAGAGAGTAGTACACAAAGATTCTCTCCATATTCTTCAATTTTTTTTATTTTGTTAGACAAATAATAAAAAAAAGTAAGAAAACAAAACCTAAAAAATATGAGGAAAATAAATTAAAACATAAGAAAACAAACCTAAAAATATAGGAAAAAAAAGCCAACAAAAAAATAAGAAAAATAAAACCGCAAAATATAGGAAAAAATGTACATAAATGCAAGAAAACAAACCTAAAAAACACATTAAAAACCAACAGAAAAGTAAAAAAACAAAACCTAAAAAATAAATTATAAAAGCAACAGAAAAGTAAAAAAAAACCAAAATACAGGAAAAAACCCCAAAAAAACAAAAAAAAACAAAACGAAAAAAATACAAGAAAAACAAACAGAAATGTAAGAAAACAAACTTGCAAAATACAGGAAAAAAAACCAATAGAAAAATAAAAACAAAACCTGAAAAATACAAAAAAAAATCCTGAGAAACAGAGAAAAAAAACAACAGAAAAGTTATAAAAAAAATAAAAAAATAAAAAATAAAAAATAAAAAAACCCCTAAAAAATACCAACAAAAATGTAAGAAAACAAAACTAGATAAATACAAGAAAAATAAGAAAACATTTGAAAAATACAAGAAACAAGGAAAAACCAACAGATAAGTAAGAAAACAAAACCTAAAAAAATACAGAAAAAAAAACACGGAAAATATAGGAAAAAAAACAAATGAAATGTAAGAAAACAACCCTGAAAAATAAATGAAAAAACCAATGAAAAAGTAAGAAAACAAAACATGAAAAATACAAGGAAAAAAAAAAGAAAAATATGAAAACAAACATGAAAAATACAGGAAAAAAACCAAATAGAAAAGTAAGAAAATAAAACCAAAAAATTATAGGAAAAAACCAACATAAATATATCAAAACAAGACCAAAAAAATAAGGAGAAAATAAAAACAAAAAAGTAAGAAAACAAACATGAAAAATACAGGAAAAAAAAAGCAGAAAAATAAGAAAACAAAACCTAAAAAATAAAGAAAAAAACCAACACAAATCTAAGAAAACAACCAAAAAAATACATGAAAAAAAAAAGCAAAAACAAAAACTGAAAAATAAAATGAAAGTAGAAAAATACTAGAAAAACCAACAGAAAATTAAGAAAACAAAAGTTGAAAAACAAATATAAAAAAAACCAAGAGATAAATAAGAAAAATAAGACCTGAAAGTACAGGGAAAAAATAAAAGGAAGAAAACAAATCTCAAAAATAACCTGAAAAATAAATGGGAAAAAAAAAGGAAGAACACAAATCTCAAAAATATAGGAAAAAACCAACAGAAATGTAAGAAAATGAACCAGAAAAATACATGAAAAAAAAAACAACAGAAAAGTAAGAAATCAAACCTGAAGATACGAACAGAAAAGTAAGACAACAAAACCTGAAAAATACCGGGAAAAAAAAAAGAAAAATAAGAAAACAAACCTAGAATGAGAAAACAAGCCAAAAAAAAGTAAGAAAACAAAACCTAAAAAATAAAGAAAAAACCAACAGAAATGTCAGAAAACAAACATGAATATTACATGGAAAAGAAAAACAACAGAAAAGTAAGAAAGAAAAAAAACCTGAAAAATACAAGAAAAAAAAGAAAAATAAAAGAAGAAAACTGAAAAATACAAGAAAAAACAACAGAAAAGAGAGAACAAAAGCTAAACAATATAAGAAAAAAACAACTGAAAAAAACAAAAGAAATGAAAGAAACCAAACATGAAAATCACAAGGAAAAAAACAACAGGAAAGTAAGAAAACAAAATCTGAAAAATACAACAGAAAAAAAAATAAATAAATAAACCTGAAAAATACAAGAAAAAAACCAAGAGAAAAATGGGAAAACAAAACCCAAAAATACAATAAAAAACCAACAAAAATGTAAGAAAGCAAAATCTGAAAAATATAGGAAAAAAACAAAAATAAGAAAACAAACCTGAAAAATAAAAATAAAAAACCAAAAAAAAAGTACAAAATCAAAAACCTAAAAAATACCAAAAAAACAAACAAAGAAACAAGCAAAAACAAAAAAAACAAAACCTCAAAATATAGGGAAAAAACCAAAAGAAATGAAAGAAAACAAACTAGGAAAAAACAAGAAAAAACAATTAGAAAAGTAAGAAACAAAACCAAAAATACAAAAAAAACAAACAGAAAGTAAGAAAACAATCATGAAAAATATAGGAAAAAACCAAAAGAGAAAAATAAGAAAATAAACCTGAAAAATACAGGAAAAAACCAATACAAATGTAAGAAAATAAAATTAAAAACTACAGGAAAAAGAAACAAAAATAAGAAAACAAACCAGAAAAATACAAGAAAAAACAAACATAAAAGTAAAAAAAAAATGAAACCTAAAAAATACAGGAAAAAAACCCGTAGAAAAATAAGAAAAAACAAATAGAAATGTAAGAAAATAAACCTGAAAAAATATGAAAAACCAACAGAAAAGTAAACAAAATGAAAATACAGAAAAAAAAATAAAAAAGAAACTGAAAAATACAGGAAAAAACCAACAGAAAAATCAAACAAAAAAATTTTTAAAAAAGATAACCTAAAACATACAGAAAAAAACCAACAAAAAAATAAAAAATAAAAAAACCTGAAAATAAATGGAAAAAACCAACAGAAAAGACAAACAAAACATAAAAAATAGAGCAAAATAAGAAAATAAACCTGATAAATACAGGAAAAAAACCAACAGAAAAAACAAACAGAAATATAAGAAAGCAAAACCTAAAAAATACAAGAAAAAATAAATAGAAAATAATAAAACAAAACCTGAAAATTATGGGGAAAAAAAACAAGAAAAATACAGGAACAAACAAACAGAAAAATAAGAAACCATAAACTAAAAAAATATAAGAAAAAAAACAAACAGAAATAAAAGAAAAAACCAACTGAAAAGTAAGAAAACGAAACCTGAAAAATACGAAAAAAAATATATAAGAAAAAGACCTAGAAAAATAAATGAAAAACCAAAGGAAAGGAAAACAAAACCTGAAAAAAAATACAGGGAAAAAAACAAAGAGAAAAGTAAGAAAGCAAAACCTAAAAAATATAGGAAAAATCAACAAAAAACAACATAAATATAAGAAAACAAACAAAAAAAAGTAAGAAAAACAAAAACTGAAAAATATAGGAAAAAAAGAAAATTAATAAAAAATAACCAGAAAAAACCAACAAAAAAATAAAAAATAAAAAAAATTTAAAACATACAAGAAAAACCAAGTGCAACAAAACAAAGTATACATGAACACAGGAGAAAAAAAGAAAAATAAGATAACAAAACAAAAAATACAAGAAAAAACTAAAAGAAAAATAAGAAAACAAAACCTGAAAATATAATAAAAAAAACCAATAGAAATGTAAGAAAACCTGAAAAATAAACGGAAAAACCAACAGAAAAGTAAGAAAACAAAACCTGAAAAAATACAAAAATAAAAAACAAAAAGAAAAATAAGAAAATAAAATCTCAAAAATACAGGAAAAACCAACAGAAAAGACAATAGAAATATACAGAAAACAAACATGAAAAACACATGAAAAAACCAACAAAAAAATTAAGAAAAACAAAACCTGAAAAATACAGGGGAAAAAGAAAAATAATAAAAAAAAAACCTAAAACATACAAGAAAAACCAACAAAAATGTAACAAAACATACTTGACAACTACATGAAAAAATCAATCGAAAAGTAAGAAAGAATAAGAAAATGCAGGGAAAAAAAGAAAATAAAAAAAAAACTTGAAAAATACAAGAAAAAACCAATAGAAAAATAAGAACAAAACCTGAAATTATAGAAGAAAAAAAAAAAACCAACACAAATGTTAGAAAACAAGCTTGAAAAAAAAAAAAACTCAAAAATACAGGAAAAAAATGAAAAATACAACAAAAACCAACAGAAAAACAAAACCTGAATATTTAGGAAAAAAAACAAACAGAAAAGTAACAAAACAAACCCCAAAAACACATGAAAAAACAAATATAAGAGGAAGAAAACAAACATGAAAAATAGAGGAAAAAACCAAAAGAAAAGTAAGAAAAAAAAATTACATAAAAAACCAACAGAAAATTTAAAAAAAAAAAAAAAACCTTAAAATACATGAAAAATAAATAGAAAAGTAAGAAAACAAAACCTGAAAAATTAATGGGAAAAAAAAAAGAAAAATAAGAAAACAAACCAAAAAGATCCAGGAAAAAACCAATAGAAAAGTAAGAAAACAAAACCTAAAAAATAAAAGAAAAAACCAATAGAAAAGTAAGAAAACAAAACTGAAAATTACATGGAAAAAAAAAACAGAAAAGTTAGAAAACAAAACCTGAAAAATATGCAGAAAAAAAAAAAGAAAAATAAGAAAACAAAACTGAAAAATACAAGAAAAAAACCAGAAAAGTAAAAAAAACAAAACATAAAAAATATACAAAAAAAACAACAACAAAAAAAAGAAAAATAAATCCTGAAAATATTGGAAAAAAACAATCAAAATGTAAGAAAACAATCCTGAAAAAAGAAAACAAAACCATTAGGAAAAAAAAAGAAAAATAAGAATAAAAATTTGAAAAATACAGGAAAAAACAACAGAAATATATGAAAATAAAAATTTTAAATATAGGAAAAAAAACCAACAAAAAAGTAAGAAAACAAAACCTAGGGTAAATTATGGGTAGCTCCTAGTTTGATCGAATACCAAGTACACCCCAAACCTTTTGAACAATTACAAGAACACCCTAAACAATTACAAAGACACCCCCTAAAATCCAAATAAATAACAGAAACACTCACGTCGTTAGTTATTTTCTGTTAGTGGATAGACATAAACACAAGCTTAAACCTTAAATACATAAAATGCCCCTATCTTTCTCCTTTTTTCTTCTTCGCAATGGGTTTTACCGGAAACCAGATCTAAAGCTCACCTGGTTAACTCGATCCCGTATCCGTCTCCTCTAGATCCAGCACCTCTGGTTACGAATACAACGCCGGCTCCAATGATGAGATTCAGCTCGCCAACAAATCCCCTTGGAGTAGGGGCATTTTGGGTATTAATGGTTAAGCTTGTGGTTATGTCATCAACTAGCAAAAAAAGTAACTAATGGTGCGGGAGTTTATGTTATTTATTTGGATTTTAGAGGGTGTCCTTGTAATTGTTCAAAAGATTTGGGGTGTACTTGGTATTCAATCAAAATAGAGGAGAGGTACTCACTATTTACCCCAAAACCTATAAAATAAAGGAGGACAAAACAACAAAAATGTAACAAAACAAACCTGAAAATTACAAAAATAAAAAACCAAACCTGAAAAATATAGGGAAAAAAATAAAAGAAAAACAAACCTGAGAAATACAAGAAAAAAAAACAACAGAAAAATAAGAAAACAAACATAAAAAAAATATAGTAAAAAACCAATAGAAAAATATGAAAAACAAGACCTAACAATATAAGAAAAAATCAATAGAAATATGAAAACAAACATGAAAAATACAGGAAAAAACCAATAGAAAAGTAAGAAAACAAAACCTAAAAAATACAGGAAAAAAAATAAGGAAGCAAACATGAAAAATACAAGAAAACCAACAAAAAAGAAAGAAAAAAAACCTAAAAATACATGAAAAAACAAATATAAAAGTAAGAAAACAATACCTAAAAAATACAAGAAAAAACCAAAACAAAAGTAAGAAAACAAAACCTAAAAAATACATGAAAAAACCAACAGAGATATAAGAAAAACAGAACCTGAAAATACATGAAAAAAACAAAAGAAAAATAAAAATAAAAAAACAAAACCTAAAAAATAAAGGAAAAAACCAACAGAAATATAAGAGAACAAACCTGAAAATTACATGAAAAAAACAACAAAAAAATAAGAAACAAGACCTTAAAAATATAAGGAAAAAAATAAAAATAAGAAGATAAACCAGAAAAATACAAGAAAAACCAACAAAAAAAGTCTGAAAAAAACCTAAAAAATACAACCAAAAAAAAACCCCTAAAAATATAAGAACAAACCAAAAGAAAAGTAAGAAACAAATCTAAAAAATATATGAAAAGACCAAAAGAAAAATGAGGAAAATAAAACCTGAAAATATAAGAAAAAAACAAAATTTTAAGAAAACAAATCTGAAAAATACATGAAAAAACATATAGAAAAGTAATAAAACAAAATCTGAAAAATACAGGAAAAAAAAGAGAAAAATATGGAAACAAACATGAAAAATACAAGAAAAAACCAAGAGAAAAGTAAGAAACAAAACCTAAAAAAACATAGGAAAATACAATAGAAAAAACCAATTGAAACGTAAGAAAACAAACCTGAAAAATACATGAAAAAACCAACAGAAAAGTTAGGAAACCAAACCTGAAAAATACAGGAAAAAAATAGAAAAATAAGAAAAGAAAACCTAAAAATTACATGAAAAAACCAATCGAAAAATAAGAGAAACAAAACCTGAAATATAAGAATAAACCAACAAAAATATAGGAAAACAAAACCTGAAAAATACATGAAAAAAAAAACAAGAGAGAAGTAAGAAAACAAAACCTGAAAAATATAGGAACAAAAAGAAGAATAAGAAAACAAACCTGAAAAATACATGAAAAAACCAACAGAAAAGTTACAGGAAAAAGAAAGAAAAAAAAAATAAGAAAACAAACCTAAAAAATATAGGAAAAACTAACAGAAAAGTAAGAAAACAAAATCTGAAAAATACAGGAAAAAATCAACAGAAAAGTAAAAAACAAAAGCTACAAAATACATGAAAAAACCAACAGAAACATAAGAAAAACAAAACCTTAAATTATAAGGAACAACCAACAGAAACGTAAGAAAGTAAACTTGAAAAAATAAAAATTAAAAAATTAAAAAAAAATTGAAAAATACAGGAAAAAACCAACAGAAAATAAAAATAATAAATAAAAAAAAACCTAAAATATACAGGAAAAAACCAAAGAAATGTAAGAAAAACAAATCTAAAAAATACATGGAAAAACAAACAGAGAAAGAAAGAAAACAAAACCAGAAAAATATAGGAAAAAAATGAGAAAACAAACTTGAAAATACGAGGAAAAAAAACCAACAAAAAAATAAGAAAAACAGAACCAGAAAATATAGGAAAAAACTAACAGAAATGTAAGAAAAAAAAACTGAAAAATATATGAAAAAACCAACAGGAAAGTAAGAAAATAAAACCTGAAAATACAGAAAAAAATACAAGAAAATCCAACAGAAAAAAGCCCCTCACAACCGAAATGTAAGAAAATGAACCAAATGAATACAGGAAAAAACCAATAGAAATGTAAGAAAACAAAATCTGAAAAATACAGGAAAAAAGACTAACCAGATAAAACCAAAACCCCCTTAACCAAAAACATTCACTGGAAAAAGGAAAAAAAAAGCCAAAGCCCTACCATTCTAAACGAATACCATCTCTAAAAAACACAGAACAAAAACACCAACAGACTGAGTAAAAAGGAAACCAAAAAAAAAAACCATCTAAAATGCCATTGTTAGGGAAACAAAACAAATCCCACGCAACCTCATAACATTCTTTGAAAAACAGAAGAAGAAAAACCACCTCTCCAACCTAAGCCAACAGTGTAAAAAAATCAAACAAGAACAAAATCCCCACCCAACCAAGGCCAACATTGAGCGGTTCTCAGGATCCCAAACTTAACCCAAAGATGAAACATAATCAATAGTTCAACACCAACTCTGACGATACCTCGAACAAACCTAAATCCATGGTATGATAGCAAGAGTTTAGCCTAGAAAGAGGGTAATGATGGGTTCTAGATACAAGTGATAGATAATGCGAACAAAATTAGATGAAAAAAAAGAAGTTGGGTAGTAAACTAGTGATTTGGAAATATTATATTGGCAGGTGCTATATACCATTAAATTGATTAGAATACGAGAATAAGTTCATTACATCAAATACATCAGAGAAGGAACTTAAATGAATCTGAGTCTAACTCTACGTACATACCTCAATGCCAACGTCTTGATAGCACTCTCTACAGCATTCCTTTAATATCATACCAATTTTGTCTTAACAGGCTTGGGTCTTGTACTAAAAAAAGAAAAGTGGGGGAAGGATGAATGAAAAGCACCTCAAAGTACAACATTAAAATACTCCACCTTTTTGTATTCATCAAGAAAGGGGGAAAATCTTTAACAAACAGTAATGATTGATGTTTCACTGAAGTAAAGCCCAATTAGAGCACGAGAGAGGCCAGTCAACCTTTAAGGCTATAACTAACAAAAAAGAAAGTGAGCCCATGGTTCTCTGATACTTACTTGAGAGCTTGCGGCTTATTCTTGCTGTGAGTCTTAACAATAGTGAAAAATGAGAAGCTTTTGCAGCAGTATGAAATGATATCTTGCATGTTTTTGCTCTCTTCTGGCTTATTCAAGCTAGAAGTTTTAGCCATCTCTTCAAAGGATAGAATTCTACCTCTACCCTGACAAATGCTTACAAGGGTCAGAATGTTCAAGACCAAAATATTTACAATTGGTTCAAATAACCACAGAATCTTCTCTTCTTTTACCTTCTTGAGCAGTCACAATTCACAACTAATAAATAGAATGGTGCATTAAAACAAAATGGCTTCAATAGGGCGAAGCTTTCTTTCAACAGTCTTAATCCTGTTGCACAAAATAAAATTGACTTCATTTGGATGCTCATCATGGGGGCAATGGCCTGCAACATCAACAATAAAAAAGAGAATCATACGTAGAGAATCAAGATTGCAAGATAATAATATAAAGGGATTTTTTTATTGACACCTCTTGAGGTTCCATATAGAAAAGGGACAAGGACCAATTCTAAGGTATAAGTTTTGCCCTCACCAACATTCAATTCTCTGATCACAACGCCACTGCAATACTCCCTAAACAGAGAGACTTTTAGCTTGGATTTGGTAAAGGGATCTTTCAAACCCTGGAGAGAGAGCTAGGTTGAAGTTGACGATACTTTCAAGAACAGACAACACAGCATTATATGACTTAAATATTTATTAAGGAGGTATCATACATTACTCAAGAGGAAAATCAACTGGCCTATCCAGCCATACGATAGCAAATCTTGAAAGGAAGAGACCTGGCAGGGAGGAGGGGGGGACTGCTTAGTTATCTTACCCTGATATTCTTTTATAGAGATCCTAATAGCATCTGCAAATTACATTATAGCCATTAACCTACTTACCTAACTACACCCGCAAAGGGCCAAACCAGCCCCAAGAAAAAAAGAGAAGTGAGAAAATAAAAGTAAAAATACAAGTTTACATGAGCACATATTGAAAACACAAATTTGCAGCCATAAACAAGGATACTGCTCTTATCATTTCAACAATAAGCCAATCATCAGTTCACTCTGTGTTCTGCAACCTGAATTGTAGTAAAAAGCCCAATACATCCAAAAGAAAAACATCAAGATGGTGTCAGCAGTAGAGAAGACTCACCAATGGATGGCAGTCCTTTAATACGGCTCCCTATGCTCAACCTCATATAGATTAGTAGGAGTCGAAACCAAACCATGCAACCCACCTGATACAGATTCTTCCTGAAATGATTTTTAGATAAAATGAATACACTCCAAAGTCCAAATACCTCATTGGTTAACAATCGCATGTATTTTTTCCCGGATCATTCAACAACAGAATCAAGGTCTAATAGATTTTTGTAACTAGAACACCACAATAAACATGCTAGTTTTATTTCCCTAACAATTGCCCAATGTCAAATGAATACAACACGATGAGCTTAGAAAAGCAAAAAAGTCAAAGGAAGGTTTATACATGAAGGAAATTCTCTTACTTTAGTGACTAGGAAAGAAGAGTATACTGGTTCGACTGAATGTCTGAACATGCAGTGTTGGTTAGGCCAACAGCCCAACAGACTTGAACAAGGCAGACCAAGGTCCACAAACAAATGCAGCAAAATAACCCGCAAATGAATAATCAACGAAACATAAAGTAAGTGAGAAAATTCCATTTTATCACGGTACATTATATAGGTACAAAGAAAAATAAAACAGAAGTTTCTCAATAATTTGAGGAACAAACAAGGATAAATAACTTCAAGGTTGGAACATACCACCAATTGAGTTGCCAACTAGATGTATCGGTTCAGTCACAATGTCAACTATAAAATTTCTTAGCAGTTGTGCCCACATAAGTTCAATGTATACAATGTTTGGCTTTTGTGATTTACCAAACCCCAAAAGCGTAATTAACCAAACATGATTTCCTCCATCAGCTACTGCATATATATTATCACAGTAATGCTCCAAAAATGCACCAAACCTTG